>JANHGN010010546.1:77801-105126 GCA_024605025.1 Megaceryle maxima | reverse complement strand
GGTGTCTGCAGGTAATAAAACTGCAGCAAGATATTTCACATAAATAGTTTAGCTTTTTTTTTTTTTTTTTTTTTTTTTTTTTTTTTTAAGACTTCCCATAGAACATCAGAATTGTTCCTCTACTGACTATGAAATCTTGCCTTTGGCAAGAAGCTATATTGAATGTTTCAGAAGGGAATGAAAGGGAAAACCTTTCTCTAAGCAGGAAGGTAACTTTGAATGCAGAGCTGACGTGTGGATTTCTACCTCTTCTCTATTTGGTGCTTTGATTTATTTCCCTTAGTCTTAACTGTCTGTGCTACCATGCTGTTAGTTTTTTCAGTTCTTTGGAGCAGAAGAGAAACCTAACACAGGCAACTGGTATTGGTGAACTCTGTAGCTGATCAAATGCTATGTACACCATAATTTCTGGTTTATGATAAAAGTGTGGGATCTTATGGTATTGATGGTATGGTAAAATAGTACAGTGTCATTTTTATTCTACTGCTTGCTGAAGAGCTGTCTTTGATCAAAGTTAATGATTGTTTTGAGGTTTGTTTGGTAAAAGCTTAAAAAAAAAAAAAAAAAAGGAAGTCATGTACTGTGCTATTATGCATACTTAAGGTAACAGCAAAACTTTCATCGTCTGTGTCTGGGGTCCCTGTCTTAATGAAATAACTTTTCTCTGGCACTGACTACCTGTACCTCTGGAAGGACTATACAACTGTTTTTACTACAGTTAGAGACCCTGATGGGTAGACAAGACTGACCTTGTCTGTGTTGTCAGTTTGAGGCTTTGATTATCCCTTTAGCCTTTCAGTAGATCTCCCCTTCTTGCCAATGTTTTTGTTTCTGGGGTAGTCTTCTGGATTTGTGGAGAGAAGCAAGTACTGGAAAGCTGGATTTTAAGTTGAGCTTTTTCAGGATATGTAAGCATGATTTGGGGAGGTGGAAAAGGTTTTATTATTTATAGATATGTAAATATTTATGCTTAGTAACTACAGGTAAGCTGTAAGGGGGAGAAACTGAATGACACAGGGAATGGAAGAAGGTGGTTTGGGTGATCTAGTAGACCAGTAGTCCCATCAGTTCTAAAATGTCATTACCACAAAGGAGTGTAAAAGCCTGAACTGAGTCTTGCAGTCTGGCGTGTTGATATAGAGGAGGAGGAAACACTAAGGGAGAGATTCTTAGAGGAGCTGTAAGGGTAGGATGGGATAAACCAGGAATGCCTGGATCAGATGATGACGAATGGATGAAGCACCACAGAGAATGTGTATGATCATAGTTTGGGGGGAAAGAAAAATCTGAAAATGCCCTTGCCAGAGGCAGGAGGGATGTCGTGGCTTTTTCCAAAGTAGAGATACTTGTGGAAGGAGTATAGAAGCCAGAAATATAGAAGCTGTAAAAGGAAGAGGAATGTCCCTGCTACAGCTCCCGTAGGGAGTCAACCCTTGCAGTCAACCCTGTAAAGTAAGCCACATGGTGTTTCATGAGGGCATGTGGTCTTGCTGGATCAGGGGAATGATGTAGAATTTTTTTTTTTTTAAATGTTAGTGAGGAGTTCTTTAGACTTCTAATTTTAGTGAGTTCTTGCTTGATTTTGTTAAAACCTTTCCAGATGTTAGTTACCAGTGAGACGACTCTGAAAATGTGAGGACTGGAGGGCCTGTCTGATTCACAGGAGGGATCAGTATTGGTCTAATGGGACCTTGGTTGAAACTTTAATTACAAGAAGACAGTAAAAAGCAGTGTTTAAGTTAAAAAAAAAAAAAAAAAATCCCCTTATCAAATTTTGTTGCTAGTCTAGTTAGGCTAAAATTTCTGCTTAATCTTAATGATTAGTAAGAGCTCTTCATTTCTGTGAGATTTATAGTGGTGTTAAATAAATTACGAATTATTCAGAGGCAGTATATTAAAGGAGATTTAATCAAGATATCCAGAATATTGTGACATATTTAAATCCCATAATATAAAAAAAAAATCCCACCATTTTTTGAGGGATACTTTATATACAATTAGAGGCAGTATGATTAATAACCTTGGGCTTAGATTCGATGGCTTCCTTTGGGATTTGATATTTTTTTTTCTGTATATCTGGAACCAAATATATGCCTTAATTACCAATCAAACAGTCAATGAAGGCAGAACTGAAGTGCAAATGTATATACTTGAATTTGCATTAGCATTTCTTCCCCAGACTTGGATTAGTGAGGCTGAGTGCATCTGCAGATTTTAATCGCTTTCAGGGAGAAATGTGAAGCCAGGTTACAAGCTGGCAGACCTGTTGGTTTCACATCATATGATATTTATGCCACATGCTAAACCTGTAAAAGGTGGGTGTTAGTCCAAATGCAGATGAGTTTAAAAAGTACTGAGAAGATTAAGGCCATTTAAGACCAGATCACTAGTAGGGCAGGACAGTGTAGTAGTTCAGTTTCTCCCCATTCCTATTTCTTTAAGGATGTTTCAGGAGGGATGGGAGATGTGTGAGAAATGAACATATCTGTTTTGAAATCATTCTGGTTGCAAATAACCTGCGAGGCACCAACATAAAATTCGAATTGAAGACAAGAAAAGTGGAGTAAGGTACCTTGGAGATTTAAACAGCTGTAGGTTGCTACAAAGTCAGTGAGTGGGCAGTGCTCCTTAAATGGCAACTTATGTCAGTACTGCCTTTTTACTGCAGGAACAGAACAGGAGAGCCTTTGCCTTTAGAAGTCAGTTGGATTGGGAAACTGATGGTTTTGGAAGATGTTAGCCCAGGGTGCTTTGCTTGTCATATCTGCAAGGAAACCAATTTCTGAACTGAAGCTAGGGAATGGGAAAAGATGTAGGTTTGTGTGGGGTTTTTTGTTTGTTCATTATTTTTAATCCGGTCTTTATTATAATTCTGGGTATTAGTTATTTATCAGTTTAGAATGATAATAGCGAGGGAGGAGTAGCTCCTTGTGAGAGAGGTAGAAATGGACAAAAATGCATATATGCTTAGAGACCTCAGTGGGCATTGCAACAATGCATAACTGAAAATACATCTTCTGTGGGAGTGGGCAAGGAGTCAGCTGGACTCATTTGCTGCTGAATTAGGAAGCTTATATTGACGTAATGTAACTTGATCAGAATGTCCAGATACCAGTGAAAACCAATTGATTTGGAAATTAATTTCATCAGAGATCTACCCCTTTCAAGTATGTATCAGCTCTGGCATGAGTCAAATTTGTCTTTGATACTGTCTTGCTAATCAAAGATGAGTGTGATGATTTTTTTGTAAGTTTTATTTCTTTATTTCGTTTGTTTGTTATTGGCTGCTGGGCTGTCCCTGTCCTGTGCAGTTTGGGCTATCTGCTCCCTGTTTAGCTTGACTAGCAGGTGGACTGAACTTGCTGTCATTCACACTGATTAAATTACTTACTTTCTTGTCATCTTCACCATTGCTATGCCCAGGTAAAGCTTTAGCAAGCTGCTTTTGTGCTCAACTTCTAGTTACTCCAGAGCAGATGTTCCAATTAGGGTTGGGCAAAATGTTTAGGTGGGTGTCATGATATTATTTTGGAACCAGCGGTGCAGTAGTGAAACTGAAATATGTTGTGGCTGTGTTTTAATACAATTTACTGGAATTTAATTGTTTTCATATTTGCCTCTCCTTTCTGTAATCAGTTTCAAGTTGTAAATATCATCATCCCTTTATCTTCTCATTTTTTTAAATAAAATTATTTTACTTCTGTGCACATTCATTCTTTAGTGTTTATAAGCTGTGTATTTTGGTCAAATACAGCAAGCTTAGCTTTTTCTTCTGAATGGTTAATTTTGAAAATCCCTCTGGAAGAGCTCCATGGTAAAATTTTATTGATCATTAGCAGCTGCTCTGCACTTCCTAGACTGTAATATAAACCCAATGTCCAGTTTTGATGGAGTCATCTAGCAAAGTTCTTAAGATTTATTTTAGATAATAAAAAAAAAAACTCTGTTTTTGCACATATAAACATGGATAAGTTGTCGCATTTATAACCCATCTCATGTTATGTCTGCCACATTTTCCACACTGCTTGAAATGGTCACCGTACGCCTGATTTATAAAGACAATATCACCTTGATGAGTACACAGTGTGTCACTTGAGCCGGATTCATGTCTGTATGAATTTCAGTGGAGAAATATAATGTGAGACTCTATAAATGTTGTACCCTTTTGCTCTATCACATTGTCTGTTTTATTGGTCAGATAACCTGTGCTGTAGTGGCTATGGCTTTTTTTGGTACCATCAAAAGGAAAAAAAATCTGGTAAAAATGGAGAATGGAAAATTGGTGGGAAATCAGGCTAAACCTCTTTCTGCTATATATTGATATAGGCAAATTAAATGAATTTGAGACCAGTAAATTAAATTCAGTGAAAACCACTGAAGATTATATAATTCTTGAATTTTCCCCACACACCTGAGATGGGGAAAGATAAACAGAGAAATTCTAGGGGGTCAGATCCAAGACAGTCAGATAACTGGGAGATTTGGTCTACTATTTATTACCTGCCCTAAGCATTAGCATACCTGACTACTACTAGATGTAGGAGTGTTGTTGTGAATGAATACTGTAGAAACGGGTCAGCTATTTGACATTTTATAGAAACAGACAGTTAAAAATGTGCCCTGTGGTCTTCAGTGTATGTATCTATATGTAGGCTGGCATCACCTTCACATGACTTCTCTCTGGCTACATCATGGTACCCAGAGAGGTTTATACTGACTGGGTACACACTTAAAACAAAGAAAAAAAAACACCCCATCTTTTTCTTCTGATCATAATGTATATTAGTCTGTATCTATGAATTTGAAGGTGAACTGTACCCTGAGGCTTAAATTTCTTAGGAAAGAAGCCACCCCTACTAGTGTTTAATGGATTAGGACAAGTTCTTAGTGCAGTCGCCTTAGGCCATTGTGTCCCATGCTGCTGCTCCCTCTGCTTGAATATAATCTTAACACCTTCTGCAGCTGGTGACATTACTCATGTTTGGATATGTTGAGAGGAAGTTTCCCGTATTAAGCGAAAATAAATCTGGACAGGAATCCCAGATTGGGAAAACAACTGTGGAAGAGTTGGATTATGAAAGCATCTTTCATTTTTCAGGATTTGACAGCATAATGTTAAGCTCCAGGAAGAAATGATGACACTGCTAGAAAAGATCACTGATAGAGTCTTATAAAGCTGAATCTGAAACATAAGGCCAACATTATAGTAATAGTTGAATTTAAACAGAAGAATTCAAGTTTCACATAAGGCAGGTACGTAATGGAAAACTTGACCTCAGCCACAGTTCTGTTAAATGTGTCTTCAATTAAGAAAAGTTGGTGGCAAAAATGGCAGAATTTTGAAGAGCTTACTTGTGCAACTGGGTAAAAATTGCTGTGGAATAAACTACAGGGAAAATAACACCTAAAAGATTTTGCCCGCTTAGATGTTATGTATGCATACTCCTTGCAAGTTAGTTGTCCACTGACTTGTGTGTATGCATAGGACTTACCAAAGTGTTTATGTTTTTAAACTAAATATTTGGAGTTTTTCATTAAATTCAGACAAGAAAATACTGTTACAAGACTGCATGTTTCTGTTACACTAGTCATCAAGCAAACATTATTCTCCAGCATGAGTCACAACTAACTGTATTGTTTCATAATGTGTTAACCAAATAGCAAGGCCTAATAGTATCTGTCTTCTCATTCTAGTATGTTCTGTACTGTCTTGCCCTTACTGCTCAGGTGATGCATTACGTGTAACGCTTTCACATATTTCAGAACTAAACTGAAGTGTGGAAGAGGTGAATGCCTGCCATTATTAAATCCTGCGTCCACTGTGAGTCTAACAGAATGTTTAATTCTGGACACTGCTATTTGAATAGATAGTTCTGAAGAACTTTGGCAAAAGTGACTTACCAGTGGTAAGCATTAGTTGTCACTCATATAGCTAATGTAAAATCCTACTTGTACTTGACTCCTGTGCATTTTTACAGGAGAATCATGCTGGAAGCCATTAGAGATGTTTGTTTACAGGCTTGTCTGCTAGGTTCCATGGATGAAAGCTAAAAAAATTGCTGGCTTTTCTTAACCAGTAGCTGTTATCTTGGGACAAAAATCAGTTACATGCAGTTTGCTGTGTGAAGCTTAGGACACTTCCCAAGTCATTGTTTAGGAATGTGCAGGTGCATGCTGGGGCTTTGAAGTCACCGCAACTAACAATGCCAGCCTGAGAATAAAACCTTGAAGCAGTATCAGCTCAAACAGGCTGCTCTGCCTTGTCACTCGCATTGTACTCTGAAAACAAATTTCTGCTGCATGCAGATGCTGTTGTTCTGGTATCACTGAAATGAAAATGAACAGATGAGGCTGACATTTCTACAGTGACATTTGTCTTCCAAATGGTCGGCTGGACTATGCCCAGCTTACCTGTGATGAATTCTTGGGGGTAGAAGAAGCATGTCTGTCAACTCAGGGATTTAAAGTAAGTTGTGTTAATAATAAAGCAATAATAAATAGGTAAAACAACAACGAAGAAGAAACTCCTTTTCAGTTTTTATCTGGTAATTACAGATGATGTGGTACCATTTGAGTTGACCTGACTATTTTCTCTTTGTTTCTTTGTACAATAATATAAACTATTTAAAAAACAGTGCATATGTTTGATATTTCTTGTATTCATTGTACAATTAATCTTTGTGGAATTATATCCCCCCTGCGTGTGAGTTCTTTCTATTAAAATCTTTCTGTTAATAGATAGCTTAGTATGTATAATACTAGTTGCACAGACTTTTTTTTTTTTTGTTCTTTACATGCCTGCATGTAAGTAGATGATAATACATGGATTTGTACATGGATCTACTCTGTAGATACCTGTCTCTCAAAGTGATACTGTTTGAGCATGCAAAGAATGAACTTTTAGTAAGGTGCTCAAACAATGCTAGGGAAGTGGATGCTGAACAGGAACACCAGAACTCGGTACTTACATTTTTTAAAACTTTAAAAACTCTTTACCTCATTCATTATGAAGATTAGCTGAAAAATCAATAAACCAAATTGTGGCAAAAAAGGTGATTTCCTGTTCTCAACCTATCTTTTGATACTGTGCGGTCTGATATGCTCAGATATATGTGATTATTATGGACAAAGCGTTGGAACCCCATCATGCAAATTCTGAGAGGTTATAAACATAAGGAGTTAAGAAAACTCACTGTAATCTCTTAATTCTTTTTTATTTTCAGAGGCATAAACCCCCTTAAACTGACAGTACCGGTATGAGGTCGACCACAGTAAATATCTGTTGTGGGCTGTGTGGCTTTTATTGTACAAAAACCTGCATATCACCATTACTCACTCTGGGCATATTACAAGGATAATTATTTAAATACACAAGTGTCTTAAAGGCAATCATCGTCAACTTTATGTACAGAGCATCCCAAATTCTGAAATTATCCATTAATGAAAAAATGATTGCTGTTTCAGTTTCAGACTTTGCAAATCCAGGTGATAAACGGCATACTGCAGTGTTCAGTAGGTTTCACTTGGCTGCGTTCTGGGCATGGCAACTGGTTAGTGGAGGTCTCATAGCGAAACAGTGTCTCTCTCATAGTGAAACAGTCACCTATGGAGTGACAAGCGCAGCTGGTAGATTGAACTGACAGGACAGCAAAAGCTGTTTAACAGATTGGACTTCATTTAGATGATAGTTTTGCCTCCAAAAAAAAAAAAGTCAACTAAGTAGGTGTTCCCTGAATAAATCAGTAAGAGCCCATTTTTATCTGAGTTAATCCCTTTTCCTTTTTCTACTATAGCCTTTAGATTGCTATAAGGTGTAAGGTCTAAGATTCTCATCTTTTGGTGTGTCAGTGCCTTCATACCTCAGCTCCTCTGACTGCTTTAGCTGGGTCCTTACCCCTCAATTGTTAGTGTGAACATATTACTCCTGGTATGCTGGTCACTGAAATCCTAAAATAGGAAATACAGATTTTTTTAAAGTTGTCAATCTCTCAGGAGTTATGTAGAGCTGCCCCACCTAGAATCAGTTGAAGTGTCTCCAGTATTGGAAGCAGCCTAAGAATGGATTTATCTAGCTGGGAGGCATGTCTGTTTAGTCTGTGCAGGGAGGGGGCAGTTTGCTGTCAGCACCTCAGTTATTTGTGATTGATCTCTAGGGGAGACAAAGTTTGACGACAATAGGAGTTGGGTAGAGAGGTAGGGCAGAAAAGGATTTGGAGTAAAAATATTGAAAAGCTTTAATGTGAAAACTAGGAGTGCAGTTCTGTAAACAGTCCAGGAGTAACAAAAGTCACCTTTTTTTTTTTTTTAAGGTACGTACAGAAGAATTAAAAAAAAAAAAAAAAATCAATAATGTCTTTTTGGCTAATTGTAGCAATGCAAGATGTTTACCTCAGCTGACCTGTGAGCTAAGCTTGCTGTCTGAAAATAGGAGCTTTTTAGTACAAAATCTTGAATTTGCACTTTCCAAACAAGATTGAGGATAAATTCCTATATGAAGATAAGGATAAAATATGGAAAAAAAAATCAAAGAGAACAACTCTGAAAAATGTTCAACTGTATTATCAAAAATGAAAATGTCAACCTCTTATATGTAGGAGGGGAAAAGGCAAGGTAAGCCAAAGGGAAGTAAGTAGTTGGAAAAGTTAACACCATCTGGTTAAAATCATTGCTTTCTACTTAAACGTTTTGATGTGAAAATATTAGTTTGCTTGTCTGTTGCCTTAGCTGCTCTTTAAGGTAATGCATTTGTTCTGGCTTTAAAAATACATCTTTACAGATCTGTGCCACTTGTTTCTTTTGTATTTTTTTGTGTGTGTGTCTTGTTTTTTTGTGTTTTTAAAAAAACAAAACAAAAAAACCCAAACCACCCCTCTCAAAAAAAACCAAAACAACCCCACCATTTCTTGCCTTGTTTCTACTAGTCAGCAACTGATGAAAGTAATAAAGCCAAATTAATGCAACTAGCTGATATTAAGTACATTAACGTATTTAAAAGGATACTTCTGTCTTTCTGGAGATACTGTAAAACAGATGCTAACATCTGTTAAAAACATCTTCCTTTGTATTTAAGTGTTATTTCCTGTCGTTAGCTTTTATAGGAATAGTGCAAGTTTAATTGAAATATATTTGAGGGGGGTAGTGGCAGGAAAAGGACCAGTTTGGTACACTCAGAAGTGCAATTTTGCTGGAGTGTGTGTGTTTTTGTTTAGTTTTTTTTTGGTTTTTTTGTTTTTTTTTTCCACTCAGAGTGAACACCTTAATGGTGTGTAACTGTACCAATAACATTTTTCAGATGTAACTATGCCCTTGTGGCTTTATCAATTTTATTCATATATGTATATTAAATTGAAATGGAACTAGGGTGGAGGAGGAGAAGGAGAAAGTCAGGTCTTCAGTGTGAATCTAGCTGAAGGATTAAGTTCTTTAATCTTTCCCTTTAGAATTCTCTAGAACTAGTAGAGGTCTGAATACAAATGATATCCAGCTTTACTCTGGTCGCATTAGAGCTAACCCATGAGTCTGTGTGTTCTGCCGAAAAAGTAGCTATGAGGACTTTTGTATTTATTATCTCCTTTTCTTGTGTTGATGACTATTTGTGATTTCTGTAAGTATAGACAAATCAGTTGCATCAGTCCCATTGCTTCTTAGAACACCTAATAGCATTAAATATTTAGGATGGCATAACTGAAATTCCTAGTGGTGGTCTTAACTATGCAGTCCATTCCCTCCTCCTCCCCCCATCCCATCACTCTTGGAATCAGTGATCTCCTCTATTTGTGCTAGGAAGTGATTAATGTGCCTTGTTTTCCCCTGGATACTCTTGAGTGTGACCTGTTGAGTGAGGTTATCTGCCACACTTACCTATTGGCAGAATAGCCCCCAGCATGCTACTACTGGTCTGAGATGGCCCAGCAGAACAATTACTTTGAATAAAAAGGCTGCTTCCTAGTCATATAACAGATCAACAAATACCTGCAGGGGTGGAATTGTGAGGTAGGTGGTTAGATGCAGCAGCAGGACAGTGATGAGGAGCTTGGACAGACTGGGAATGGTAAATGCTTTCATGGAACTATGTAAGTTCTGCATTCCCTTTCTAATGCAAAGAATTTTCTCTGAACGAAAATGAGAGTCTGATGTCAGATGTGATGTGTGAAGTATTTGTCAGTAAGGCTTTCAACACAAGATATTCTGAAACAACTTCCCTACCCTTCCCCCCTTAAAAAAAAAAGGATGTTTCTGGGGAACCTGTGATGCCAGTACGTGTGATGTATGAAGCTGTCTCTAGGAGGATGTGATTCTGTAAACATGAAACTGCTTGAAACAAGTGTTTATTCTTGGGCTTTTATACTTTTGTACAGTGCCAGTTGTGGTGGAATTCTTGGTTATGAAATGCAAACTGTAGAAATTACTGAGAAGTCCAAGTTTGGCATTGTGTTAGAGTTTGAGACTTGTTCCAATATGGCCAATTTAAAGGTCATCGTTTCAAGTGGTTAAATGACACAAACGAGGATGCTCTATATAGAACTAGTGTGAAGATTTCCAATACCAGTGAAAGGTCAATTATTTGATTCTCAGAAGAGAGTTCTGCTAGGGATGAAAGCAAGCCATCTCTTAAATATAGAAAATGCTGAACTAAAAGACCTGGAATATTTTTTGTGTGTTAAGTCTGATCTAATTGTTACCAGAACAAACAAGTGCAAATTGTTTGCAGCAATAAAAAGAACTACCCTGTTGGGCAGGAAGTTGCATTTATTCTTGCTTGTTATTAAGAAGGAAAGATTTGATAGTCACCAGGAATATGGAGATTAAACCAGAGATTTATGTTAATGCAAAGGATTAAAAGAATCTTAATAACTTTTATAAAGATGCAAATGTTCGCCTACATTTTATCTTTTTGCAGATGAATGTGCCATAAGGGAAATAGTGAAAGAGGAGAACGCATCCTCACTCTGAATTGCAGCATCTGGTTTAATACTGCACTCGCATGGTCATTAAGTATTAGTTACTTTTACCAGTGTGTTCTTTAACAGTATAAGTGTGATAGCCATTCTCCTTACCTAGCTTATGCTTAGCAGGAAATAGCAATGTATGATCAGCTTCAGATACATAGGGCCTGTTCAGTGTATGGCTTCATATATTACTCAAATATTTCTCAGTGTATTTTTTTTTTCCATGTTACTCTTACCACTTCCATATTTATTTTCTCAATAGTATAGACCTTGAAATACTGGCTGCACTGTAGCATTGTCAACTGTTTCCCTGGTTTCAGACTGTCCTTCCAGTGCAAATAGGGGCCACACCAGCATGGAAAATTATGTGCTTTATTTGGAGCCCTGACATATATAATATGTACATACATTTCATATGGAGAAATTATAGAAAAAATATGATTTGAAAAAGGAGGCAATTAAGGTGAAGGTGTAAACATCACTAGCCTTTTAAGTTCTGTTTTGGTATTTTTCCTGCTCTTCAACCAATGGTTTACTAACAGACAAGTATATAGAAACAGAAGCCACCTGGATTTGTTATGCAATTAACTGATATGACTGTGGAAATGTTCCAGCTCTGAAATCAATATAAATCTTCAAAGGGTTTTGAGTAGTTAAACATCAAGTAATCCATATAGTAAAAGTCATAGCTTCGTTGTCGTTGAGAAGGAGAAAGCTGTGCAAAATACTGTTGTGTGATTTTAGTGGTAGTTCTTTCTTCGTTGGAGTGCCTATCTTTAAACTTGGGGAAAGTTAAATTTTGTGGAGCACCAATTAAGTGCAAGAAAAAGTTTGCATCTTCTTCCATACTTTCAAATTTCCCAACAAAGTCATAGTCTATTAAACATGGGCTGCAAAGCCTATTGACGTGATCCCAATGGATATCCATACCCACTGGCCTATGTACATCTAGGAGATACTGAATGAACTCTTTAAATTTGACTCCAGAGCCTGTCCTTAATGCTTCTTTGGTGGCATTGACACGGTATCTGGAAATGATGGCTTTTCCAAATACCGGGTGGTAGTAATTGTTTGGATGTTCAAACTTGTCCCGAAATGCAGATACCAGCTTTTCAAAAGGTTCACGAATAAAAAGCATCTTTGTGTAAGTGTTGAGCCTGTGGTAAATTCCTTTGTGATCAAACCCATCCAGTCTTTTTAAATAGTTTCCATAGTGCACTGTGTTATGCTGTATGTCTTTTGTGGAAGAAGCCAGCCCGTTAAGAACCATGAGCACCCGTTTCCAGTTAGAGCAGCCAGCTTTGGGTACTTCACAGTATAAAACTCTGTATTTATCTTCTACAAATATCCTAGAAACATGATAAGGAGTGATTATTCTTCTATTATTACTCTTGTATTTAGAGCAGGTTTCCCTCATAATTCGCTTTCTTTCTCTTTGGATCCGATAGAGACTTTTCCACTTGTTGTTGTTTTGATCCTCATATTTAAGTGTGGGCAGGTTGAGAATGGAGCTGTTCATGGAAATTAGAATTGGGCTCTTTTTAATTATAAATCTCCTCCTCCGTTTATGGAGGCCAATAGAATTAATTTCTTCACCTTTCTGTGGATCTTTCATCACAAACATGATGCTGCTTTGCCTTCTGTCTGTGATTTGAAACTTTGTGGGCACATTTTCAGATAGGTGTAATGAATCACTCTGCTCTACTGTTGCTGCTCTGTCTGCAGTGTTTTTTCTTAATCTTCTATCCTGGTTATTGCTGGAAACACAGTCCTGATGGGGAAAAATAGATTAAAGATGTTAGTAAATGAGTGAGCATTTGTCACTATTAACAGCTTCTACAACTTAGTGCAGATCTTTCACGTGCTCCAAGTTCAGCGGAACTGTACAAACACATGCACTGCAGCAAGTCCTCAGTGCTGTACCTGTGCTGTGGTATGGACTTTTGTCATCCTGTTCTGTGCTTACATGAAATTCAAAGATTGAGATGAGCCTGAACTGGTGAATTTCAGTTCAGGTTTGCATTTAACTGTATTTTAGGTGGTGCCTGTAACCCAGCTTCGATAGATACCTTTTGTAAAAATGTAAAAGACAACACTCCTAAGAGAAAAGTATCTGACTATTTTGAGGACCTAATTATTCCAGACTGCCTGTCGTCACACAGATCTGTTTCCGTGCATCCCCACACTCCCCTTTGGTAGTTTATCTTTGCAGTGAGGGTAGTTGGGCGCAGAGTGAAGCCTGACAGGGAAGGGAAGTTTTAGATGTAGAGGTAGCAAGAGTGGGAAGAAGGAAGCAGAAAGGACTGCAGTGAGAGCATGGAGGCTTTGGAGAGAAGTGGGTTTGGTGAGAGCAGCATGAACAGGGACCCCAAACAGAGGCTTGAGTGTGGTGGGCCTGGTACCAAACCAATTGAGACTTGATGAGAAGCAGTAAAGGGTGGGAATGAAGCTGTGGCTGGGAATAGGCAAGTGAAAAGAGAGTAAGCAAAGCAGGTCTATGGATAAGGGGTTTCTGGGACCTGCTCTTTCCATTAGGTGGATATTACTGGTTAATACTACTTTAGGCATACAGCCCAGATATGCTCCATTGCTTCCTGCTTCTCAAAGCAGATGAACTAAATCCCTGTCTCCATGTCTGTGCTTCTAAGACTAAAATCAGGTTCTGGACAATGTTTTAACTAAGTTCTATTCCTGTATTGAGAACTCACCTGGGAGCTGAGTGGCATATGAACCACTAAGGAGTATTTCAACAGAGGATGCAGATGTAATAGCTTTTTTTTTTTTTTTGCTTACACAAAATACTTAATTCTTATTTAGAGATCTTAAAATTTCTCCAGTGTCTTGATTTTGAAGCCAATTCTAAATACTATTATGGAGCAAATAAAGACTGATAATCAGAAATTTACAATTTATAAGGTGTACAGTAGGGGGATTAGTACGGTCATGCTCTTTCAAAGGTGGCAGATTAAATCTTAATTGTAGTAGTGGTTTTACAAGTCTCCTTCTATTGAGTAAAAAAAAAGCACTGGTATAACCTCTGTGACAGCATAAGTTTAAGTTATATATTGCCACCTACTTTTTTTAAGGGTGAGAGATGAAGAAAAAGTCTCAGAAAAGACTTGGATTCATTAGAAAAAACACTGGTGACAAAAGAAGAAAAAAAAAATCAAATATTTTGTGGGTGACCTGCTTAATTTGATAGCTGTTACACAAAACTCAAAAGGTACAGATAAGTATCAAACATTTTTTAGAGTTAAGGTGCAGAAGTTGGGCTTCTGAAATGTTTTGCTGGCTCTTCTGGTAGTGGAGGTGGTATGTGATGTGCAGTTAGGAAACCAACCGATGCTATTCAGTTGTTGGGTGGGATTGTTGTACTCTGCTTTTCAGAGATTGTTTCTGGTAGTCAGACAAATCCAAGTTTTTGTCTATGTAAAATACCAGATGTATTTCTAAATATTACCCTTTACTGACTGGCTGAATTTCAATCTTATTTACTCATAATGAGGCTGATATTTCAAGTTTATCAAATCAGACTTCCTAGATATTCGCACCTTTAGTTGTGATGACAAACCTACAGTTTTTGAGAAGCTCAAATAGCATGATTTGAAAATCTTCTGTCAGTGTAACTCTTCATCTAGAAGGTCGAGCTGGAGCTGTAGAGATGGAATGATGTCAGTTGCATCGCACAGGTTTCACCAGGCAGTGGCATTTGGGTAACAGCTGGCAGGTGCACAGTCATTCCTTTGCGTATTTTGTACTTGTCCTTTCTGAAGCAGCGACAGCCCCCGTCAGCCTCGCACTGAGGGGGTGTGTGAGTGTGCGAGCAGCCACTAGATGGAGGAATTTCACCAGCATTTCCCTTTAGCCTACTTACAACTATCTCTCGAGACGCGCATTTGATCAGTGCGATTTCATACAGATATTAATATATGCAAAGTGTACAGTACCTTTTAGCAATATCCAGTGTAGGAAAAAACTCCTCAAACTAAAGTTGCGTAGCTTGTCAAATGCATATTTTAAAAGGAAAATTTGCACTTCATGGCAAAGCTTTGATGCATCTTCTCTTTCCCTTTCAATGCTTCATCTCCAGTCTAGTGGCCCTATCTGAGCCATCACTATCTGTACACAATACTCAGAATAGGAGTACAATTTTCCTTACGTACATATAAAAACTTACTTTTTTGGGTTGCTGGAATCCCATGTTATATTTTATCCCTAAACAAAGAGAGAAATTAAAGTCATCATTTAATAAAAATAAAATCATTAAGTTTATTTTTGCTGGACTGATAACAGTGTGTCTTTTCAGTAACTAAAAGGAAAGTTCTGTTAATGCAATTATTAAACAGACCAGTGATGAATGTCTATTTTGCAGTAACTATAGTTCTTGGAAGGCCTCTTTATTTATAGATGTCACACTTGTGAAATGTAGTGAATGTCTCTGTCTTTTACAGATGTGGTAACTGAGATGGAGAAAAGTGGTTGCTTAACCTCAGCTAAAAGGCCCGTAGCAGAACAAGAAGCTGAAATTCAGGATCCCAGGTTAGAGATCTAAAAAAGGCTGTTCTTTGTCTACTTATCTAAAGCTGTGTGGTTTCTGCTTCCCCCATCTTTGGATAGTGTGGTACTTAATCATAGTAATAGCTTGCATTGAGTACTATCCTAAACCACAGCAACACACAGTGGAGTTATGTGTAGGTGAGGTAATGTTTGTAGAGTTTTGGAGAGCTAAAGCAATACAGAATTGTGTTTTGCTAAATTTTCTTGCTTCTAAAGTAATGTCTACCTGAAAATATAATAAAAGATGTGAAAATTCTAGAAGGCAGCTTTAGCTGCTGTGTAGGATCTGTTTACTGTTCCTAACCTCTGCTAAGTATAAATTAGTAATACAGGAATGTATGATGTAAAACACTTCTTAATTGCTAAATTTTTTTTTGGCTTCAATTTATAAACCTATTATCATTAGTCTCACTGTTGCTTGAGAACTTCAGTTGCTTGAAGACTTCAGTTTAATAAGTCTGCATTACAAATCCACAGCCTTTTTGACAAGGCCAGTTACAGGTAAAGGTATTGCAAAGCATTACAAGTGAAAACATCACTGGAATAGCTCTGTCCCATCAGATCAATTTTTATGGTACTGGGATTGCTCTTTTACACTGTTCATGCACAGTTCACATTGTATGTGACTAATCAAGTTTGCTGCTTTCTTTTTTTTTTTATATATCACATCTATAAAGTGGTTCTTACAGTAGAATCTGAGTAAAATTTCTATGCAGTTGCATATTGCTCTATGCTGTTAGAGCTTTTCTAGAAGTTCTTATTACTCTTTTGGCTCATGTTTGAGCTTTAATTCCACTGCAGCAATTTTTCAGCAGTACACTCAAGTTTGAGTGGGGATATTGTGATAACTAAAAGCAAAGGGCATATTATTTTTACTTGTTCAGAAGAAGCCTTAAGCCTTTTTCCTAGCTGCTTCTCAAAAATATTTAGCTGCAAAATGAAGTCAGAAGGTATATTGTTAAGAAAAACAGAGCCAATCTATAGCATCCTTGTGGGGGTTCTGGAGGATAAAAGCCGAGTTTGTTGCACCAGGCTTTAGGAGATGTTATTGAGCTGTTGTCCAGTTCCTGATGCAATTGGTAAAAGAACTACATTTATTCTACTGCTGTGTAATATGTTACAGAGCAATGAAGGTATGGGAATTGCTGTCCAAAAATAATAGCAAAGAGGGAGCACGATCACTTGTAAAGAATTGATACTAGAGCATGGGTGATCTGTTTAAACTATGAAAATATTCTGTTTGTCAGCAGATGTAATGACTTTTTTTGCTAACTCTAGAGGCATAACTTTAAGCCACTTGAGGTGGACTTGTGTTGGTTGCTTGGCTTCGCGCTAAGGCATCATTAATACAGCTAGTTGGAGTAGTTGCTTTACTTTAGGCTTTCTTGTGGAAGAGCTTTAAGTATTATTTTCCCTATACATTCGGAATATTGTCATGCTATCTCTTCCCTTACGGCAGAAATCATATTGTCAGGTACGGTTTTGAAAAGTTAACTTGGTTAAAGAAGTTCAATCTGGTGTTGTGGATTGGTCAATTCTGCTCACTTTTTTTCAGGATATGTTTTGATTTCTTGTCTATATGTCATAAAATGTGAATAACAATTATTAAATCACAAAATTCCCAAGAGCAGGTGTGAGACTTACCTTCTTTGTCATTGAGTAATTATGTTTTTGTAGTAGTGTTTTGTAAAGGGAATGCATTTTGGAGCTTGCTGCTTTGCACTGATATGCTGTGCTTAAAGAAAAAATGTAAAAAATGCTGGTAGGAGATGAGTAACTGTTTAAAAAAAAAAAAAGATTCTTCATTTACTGGCTTTAAGATGTAATCGGAACAACAATTCATGTTTAATGTAAATGTTTGGTGAAGCACTTGCCAACCTCTTCAATGTTTTCTGAATTTGTGACTTCTAAAGTTGGCTTCTTCTAGCTGTCTTTCTCATGATACAGTCTGTCACTTCAGATTTAAAGCTACACAGAAAAAACCTCTTAAGTGCAGTGAACTCAGGGAAGTTATATTGCACAGATCTACTATTCTAATCAGAATCTAAACTTAATGCTATGCTACATCTTTACTGTCCACGTTACCAGCTCTCAGACATTATTCCCCAAATGGTAATAGTTTGCCATAAATAAACCATTGGTGTCTGCTGCACCCAGGTAAAGTTAGTGATCATTAAATGCTTGGTGCCAGACATGACAATGGCCAACATGTCACTAATGCTTAGAGAGAGAGAGAGTAGCTGAGCGACAGAATTGTGCTATCAATTGTACATCATTTATGTCAGTTTTCATGGTCTTCTCTTCTCTTCCCTTTGTGCAATCCTGATTTTCTAGACCCGAGCCTGGCCTGTGTTTTATGTCTGCTTTTATGGTCTTTCATGAAATATGAGCCTTATTCTTCATCCAGTCCTACAAACCCATTGTGAGATTTTTTTTTTTTTTTAAAATGCTACTAGCAACAGAGTAAAATGGCCTTTATCTTCCCTGTATAATTATACAGCTTTGCCTCTCTGCCTTCTCTATCTCTTCTTTAAGACCTAATTTTTGTTTGTCTCTGGTGTTTTCCTCTGTACACTAGAGCTGAAATATTTTTTAATAAAAATGATAACTTAAAGTCTTCATCTGTGACTCCATCTCTTAATGGGTGCATACTTGTTTGCTTCTTTCTAACTGACTTGTGAAATATACTCTGGAACGGCTGTACCTACCACGTGTCATGTCCTATCCACATGTGCTCCAGGCTTAGGTCTTTATTCAAAGACAACAACAGGTACTTAATCACAGAATGAATAATAGAGTAGAACTCAGCATTTTGATCAGCATGAAAAAACATTAGTTTGAAAAGGATTTACCCCAAAATCCTGGTCAGATCATCTCTTTCTTTTTTTTATCATTTAAAATGAACTTTTTGATTGTACAGTATAAAGGAACTGCCCATTTCTTATCCTAATTTACTGTCTACTTGTTTACATATTTGTACTAAATGACTCATGAAAGAAATTTAAAGATTGCTAGCATTGTAAATGATTTGGTTTTACACATATATAAAATAGATGTAATGTACATATTTGGAATACTACTTAAATATTTTAAACCTTTTGTTAGAAAATACTTTTATTTTGAAATCGAGGACTAATTAATAGAACAAACTTTATATATGTGTATCAGTTTTAATTGCATATTGTGTATATATTCTTTTCATGTCTAAATCTTAGCTTATTTGATTAGGGAAAACCCTCTCAAAACTCCCCATCTAAGCTACACTCACAGTATGTTTTTTTAATATATCTGAAATTAATGAGGCAAAGCAGGCTTATCAAAGCTGTAGTGTGTCTTAAATTGTGCATCAAGAAAGAAGCAAACCTACCCAGTGAATCTATATAATCTTACCTCTGAGTCCCCAGTTAAGCTGCAAGTAGGCAGTGTCATCCCCCCCAGATGAGTAATCTTTTAAAATGAATGCTTTGCTTAAATGATACACTACTGAGCTCTTCTTTAAATACATTGTGACAGGACACACGTCATTGTGTTTTACAGAGACTTGCGAAGTCATGTATTTTTGAGACAGTGTTTATTTTCATGTCTCTGTTGTGCTAATTGTTGCAGTGATGAAGATAACATAAATTTTCCTGTGAGTGACAGGTTGCACGTGGGAAAACCTCGAGCCTCCTGCAATTTGATGAAAGAATGTCTGTCACTCTTAAAATGGAAGTGGTCAAACACAGTCTCCATAACACCTTTCACCTTTATGGCACCTTTTTTGTATTTATTGACAGAATAATATTTTATATATATATAATATATATATATGACAAGCATAATAGCATAATTTTATTTATGTATGAATTGTAACAGTGCATTATTTGGTAACTAATTTGTAATGCAGCTTTTTCTAGAAAAAAATTAGATGTCACGGTAAATATTTTATTCTGATATCCATTGCTATGGTATGTAACATGTAGTGATTTTTTTTTCCTTACTTTACGTTGCAGAATAGTAAGTTATTTGTTACTATTCCAGCTTTGCACAGATGAGGAGCAGAGGCTAACAGCTGCATTTGCCAAACCGATCTGATTTTTTTTTTTTAGGTTGTCACCTTTTGATTTACAAATTCATATCAATTGTCTGAAACCTCCATGTTACTGGGCAAATTTTACTCTGAAAAATTTAAATCCAGATTTGTACAGTGAGTCTTTAGTAATGTCTAGATGAGAATGCAGGTGTCCAACTCCTAATCCTGATGCTCAGTTCACCACATAGCAGATCATTTCTCAAGTAGTGAGATGTGGTTTATCCACTGCAGACTAAGGTTTTCAGGCCCAGATTCTGCTGCATATCTCTGGATGTATTGGATTCTCACTTGCATGCTATCCAGGCTGTTGGATGTGTGTATCATTAATGTGTCATGTGTCAGTGGACTATGGGCTGTAGAAACATTTCCAATTCATGTGAAGCTGGCCCTTTAGAGCTGCTGTGAGAAGGATGCTTCACTAAGCTTCATTGTAGGGTACATGGGCTGTATGAAAGATAAAGCTGCAACTTCTTGAACAATCTCATTGTGCTTCTGGTAGGTGGGGTGTGTTCCAGGACAGTCCTGACTTTTATAGGCAGGATGGAAAATAAGGACTGTTAACTTGAGAGTAATGTGTGGTTTTGGTTGTGTGTGTGGCTCCCCCCCATGGTGTGATGTTAGTATTTCTCCAGATACAATTACTGCCTTCTCTTCGGTGCTTTCTGCAATATCTGCTTTTGGTTAACATTTATAGCCTTCTCCTCTCTCTCTCTCTCTCTCTTTTTTTTTTTTTTTTTTTTTTTTTCCTTTTTTTTTTTTTCTCCTTCCTTCCCTCTTACTATTCATGCTTCTATTATTTCTAATAATTTCCTTCCTTTCACCCTTCTTTCCCTATATAAAGGATTCTCAGTTTCTGGTTTACCTGATCCAGCACTTCTGAGAGTGTAACAAAAGCTAAGCTTGTAATACTTCCAGAAACAAGAATGTCTGCACTTGATTAACTCCATTTTAATTGATTCTTCTCAGTCTAAAACTTCTGTTCTACTGCTTTACTGTTGTCCTTGCCAGCAATGTTGATACCAAAAAAAACCCTCCCCCAAAACAAACAAAAAAAACCCCCAACCAACCAAAAAAATTGCAGTGCAAATGTTAAACGTTTATGTTCTCATGCCTCTATGTTTCTGGTATGCAGCATGGATCTCCCATTACACCTGGCAGCAAAGAACCTGATTTTTAAGTCCATCTTGCTGATTTAAAGGGACCAAAAACTTAAGACAGGTTTGATGGTTATTTCCTTTGGATAGAGGGGGATGGATAGAAGCTTTCTGTGGCTATTTCCTAATGTTCAGAGTTGCCCTTTGGAGCTTTAAGTTGTTAAGCATGACTCTTTCTCCCCCCCCCCCCCATTTTGGGAAGGCATAAGAAGTTTGCCAAGCTACCAACGGTTAGGCTTTCTCTTTATGAGCCTTATTTCATAGGCTGAGTGACTTTTGTAAATCGGGTAACTCATTTTTCCCATGTTCTTAACTTTTTATTTCAATCCTACCATTGCCAAGCATGCTATTTTTAATAGTTTAAATGCAATCTATTTGAGGAACTTTGAACTTTGACATGGGACTGCTTCTTAAGCAGTTGTGGGAAGTAGAACACTTCCCAAAAAGATAGCCATTCGCATTTGTTTCCCCTCTCCTGTGCTAGTATTTTGCACAAACTGAATTACTTCATCTTGATCTTGTGCTTGTCAGTCTGAGTCAGCTTCAGAGAGGTAGGCACTGGAGCCAAGTGCAACAGTTAGCTTCATATTTCTAAACCAGCAAATCTGCAGTTTCTCTATCACATAGGCAGCAGGCAACACAGTATTGCGATGCATTTGTGTCATAGGGT
This sequence comes from Megaceryle maxima, assembly GCA_024605025.1. Classification (NCBI taxonomy): domain Eukaryota; kingdom Metazoa; phylum Chordata; class Aves; order Coraciiformes; family Cerylidae; genus Megaceryle; species Megaceryle maxima. The sequence continues at coordinate 83,724 of JANHGN010010546.1, read as the reverse complement.
ACTTATGATGGTAGCAGCTTCAGTTGATTAAAACCCGATTACTCTTGCTTTTTGTGACTGAAATAACTTTCCATCTTAATGAGGTATGGGAGTCTCTGGACAGAAGTACTGTATATGGGGAAAGCAATGCAATTCTGAAGGGCATACCCTGGAAATAATTAAAAGTGTTAGGTTCATCCATCAGTTTGGTTCTCCCATGTGTAATTTTTTTTCTTGTTCAAAGTAGAGATCAGTACATACATTAAGTGACTTCTGATGTTTGCCACTTCAGGACTTTCACATTGTCAAAGAACATTGTATTCCCAGTTTGTTTGTGGTGTCAGTAGCCAATCCTTTAGGTCTGAATTGAGCAAAACTGCACAAAGTCATCGTTCTGAAGCATATTCGCTAGTTGTAGCTGCTGCCATGTCATCATTGCTTGTTTCCTTGATTCTCTGATCAACTCCCTTGTAGCCAACATTCTTGATATAATGTCCTTTGTGACATTTTAACTTAGGCCATCCTTCATAAACAGCTTTCTCTGCATTTTCCAGTAACAGATTCTTGGAGCAAGGGATTGCAGCGTGAACTTGCAACATCTTAATAGAACAGGTATATGACACCAAACACACATCCTTACCTTCTAAAATATCAGCCTCCTTGACTAGATAATCGTGTAACTTATGCTTAGTCTGTTTTCTTGATAACTAATAAAGGAAAGTGAAATGCATGGTACCTTTATATTGCAAGCTTAATTGAATAAATACAAGAAGCTGTTTGTGAATTTATCATGAGGAAGGTACCACTACTTGTTTACTTTGTCTGCTATTTAGCTATCCTGACTAATGTGTGCCACTTTCTGACTTTATATTCCATAAGAATTTCATGAAGAAAGCAGAAAAGTCAAGCCCGTGCCATTGCGTTCCCCATTCCTTTTGTGGACCTATCCCTGGGAACATTGTTAATTAGCATCATTAGCTTTCAGGCACTGTCAGCAGTTACTTGCAATTTCTACTTAATACCTTTCAGTTACTCTTCATTCTTACATTTAATATTTGCATATTGCTTTCATAGCATGACTTTGACAAGGACATTACACTTTATTCAGGTTTATTAAAAAGTAAAAGCTAAGGTTTAAAATAGAGCACTGCATTTATATTTAGTGGCCTGTAAGGACTGTTCAGCTAACTAGAGGAGTTTCAGTGAAGCTCAAACAAGCACTTCATGTAATTTGTAATGGTAGCGGAGCAGGAGTTAGTCAGAATAACTCACCTAGAACCCCAGAAATGTTTCAAGAAATTGGGCAAATAGGACACTAAAGCTGCAGTGGTCTTTCTGTTGGAGGGAAGACAAAGTAATATGGGTGGAATGCTGGACTCTTTTCATGTCTGTCTTTGGAGGCATTACTTTAGGAGAAAAAGCAGAAATGGAAAGAGAGAAGGCTGCAGGCAAAACTTAAAAGGTAGATGTAGCCAGACGTGTCTCTGAATGAAGTTTCCTGATTAGATAGATTGACTGTGGATCAAATACTACAGAGGTATGCCCAAATGCTGTATGTTATTGTGTTACAGGCCATTAGCTGGAACCAAGATGGTTTCCCTTTCTCTTGTTCTCATAATTAATTGCTGACAAATCTTTCTTTATCTTTAAAGATATAGTATCTTTTAAAAAAAAAAAGTTAACACCCTCAACTTAGCTGCAAAACATGGTGCAAAAGAATTGGCAATTGATAATTGGACAGACTTTGATTCGTGACCTGTGAGAAACAGGCAGGAGATAACAGTTTGGGGAAAGCTCTTTGCCGGGCCTTTTATTTCTGACTAATGGGGGACTGAAGAACACTGGTGTTTTTCTGTTGAGTCATTTCTCACTGGCCCATCTCTCTTCCTTTGTGGAAGAGTTCCTGGTTGTTGTTAAGGAGCTCACTTGTACTCCTCCTTCAACTGTTTTTTGGTGACTCATTGGTAGAACAATTTGCTTGCATAAGAATAGTGTCTTGGACTGACTTTAGTATCAGTAAGAATGAGGGGGAAATGATTCTGCTCAAATCTGAGTGCTTGCTACTTCCAGTATCCGTGTGACATTATATGGTATTCAAGACTTGTCCTGAGCTGAAAACCCAGGTATGAAGAGTCAAGGTGCTAGTCTTGAGTTTTAGTGAGCTTGAAACTTGTTACTGGTAAGTCTAGGTCATTTTAAGATTTTTCTGAAACTTTTGGAACTCAACTTTTTTTGTGTGTGTGTGCAAAGCTAGAAAAAGCCACATAAAGCTAGAAAATGTGACCATTATTTAATTTTAAAGTTTATAATGTTTTCTGGAGAACTGTCCTACTTCTTGACTGAATACAGTCAACCTAATATGCTATACAGGAAGATAAGTGATTGAGTCATTACTGGTAATTCAAGAAAAAGCCATTAAGTTGAAACTGGCAAGAAAGGTGTGTGTGTGTGTGTATATATATATGTATGTATATATCCTGAAGTGACTTGGGAATAGTATGGATCACCCCACTCTGAAAGCGTTATTCTTCTTAACTCATTTAGCAATCCAGACGTCAGGCTTTCTTTCCAGTCTTATACAAGTGAATGCTCATTAACAATCTTTCTCTTTGTGCTTCCCAGTTGCTGCGTTCAGTGAGGATACAAGATATTTTTGTGATGAATTTGCAATCAAAATATAGGGGAAGACAGTCTTCAGTGGTGGTTGGTTTGGGAGTTCTGCTGTACTCATGACACACTTTGCATGGCTTGTGTGAAGTGAGTCTTCCAAAATGGTACAGATCCTTTCTGCCTGGAGAAGAAGTCGTGATAGCCCTCCACCAAGGCTATGATTGCATTTTTCTACTTTGGACACCATGTTGAGGGATTTGTCTTTATCAGCATGTTTCACCAAAAGTTTGTTATATGGCAGTCACTCATCTTTACATCCTTGAAAATGATGACAGTGCTTTCTCCAAGAAATTGCAGGCATGCTCTAAGATTGCTCTATGAAATGTACTTAAAACTAAGGAGTGAAATGGACTTGCTCTACCCAAGAGGTCTCTAGTTGTAGTATTGTGGAGTCTCCAGCTGCTGCTCTGTTGTTTCAAGAAATTTAAAAAAAGTAAGCATAAGCAAGACAAAGCACAAATTAAGTGAATTGTTCTCAAGTCCAATTTAATAAACAATGTGCTGATATGCCAAAGGACTTCAAGTCTATAGTGTCAGATGACATGAAAATGCATCAAAAAAATTGGATGCTAAGAGCAGTGTCTTTGCCTGACAATAAAATGCCAGCAGATCAGCAAGGCATTCAGATAATGTTGTCCATGGAGGCCACCAGGTATATCATGAGGCACTTCTCAATCAGTGGTAGTTTGGTCCTCTTGTTTTCTCCTTGGCTATGTAAATGTCTGTTAAGGTTGGTAGTAGGACACCTGTAGAGCAGTACTTCATGTCTGAAGAAGTTGTCAAATATCTCCTTACACTAGTGTAAGGGCCAGTACCTGAGGACAGGAGGGTTTTTTCAAAAAGAGATAAGTTTTGTTCTGGTGAATGGGATGAAGAAGCTTCACTAAAGTAGAGTAGTGTTTCTTGCTGCCTGAGGAATGTCTCTGACCCTTTAACCCTAGGCAACAGAAGTAGCTCATAGTAGAGTACTGAACAGGGAGAGAGACTGAAAAATGTTAGACTTCTCCCAGGCAGATTTGAAAGGAACAGAAAAATCTACTCAGGCTGGAAATGGTAAGAACTCCACACAAACACACTTGCATATCAGATAAGGACTGGTGGTTCTCAGTAGGTCTAAACTATTTTGTACTAGACTGTTTGAAAACAGACATGCATTGCTGAGGGTACTTAATGTTTCACATGATGTGTGATTATCTTGCAGGTTCAGGTGCTTATAGAACATATGGCCTGAGCTTAATGAAGCATTATATCATGTGGACATTGTAAGACCATTCATCAGGAGTGGCTGTGTTAACCACTACTTACAACCCTTACCTTTAGGAACTGGCTGTCTCTGGGTAGGATGGATTTACAGCTTGGTATTGACATTAGAGGCAGGCCTTCCTTGCTTCTCTCCCTATGCACTTTCCCTTATGACTCTGTATCTCCATTCTAGCATTATTTTTTCTACCTGCAGATACTTTGGCTGGGATGCATGGGGAGCTGCTGCGAATATAAATGTCTTTCCTCTACCCATACGGCTCTTCACTTCACTTTACTACTTACTGCCTCTGCCAGGTCACTGCATTTTCCTTCCTCTCCCCTGCACAACTTAAACATTTGAACCAACAGAAGTAAAAGAGAAGCTGCAGCAGTGGTGTGGCCATATACCCTGTGGGTGAGAGAAAAATAGCCTTCTTTGGGAACTGGTGATTGTTCTCTTCATCCCCACAACTGGATGAGCTGCATTAGTCTTCTGAAGGGGTCGCATCTGCTATGGTGGGGAGAAAAGACAGATAGACTCTGGTCACTCTTCCCAGTTTCCTACAGGTGTCACTTCTTCCTGCACAGTCCACTGCCTGGGCTACAGGGACCGAAAAGGCTCCAGTATATTTTCCTCTCTCTGACACTCTGAACTATCAGCGGTACCTGAAGTGAGAACCCTTCTGCCCCTGCCATTTTATGGCCACACCTGCTTTTTTCATTCACACCTGATAGCACTTCCTTATGGTTCTAGTGTACCAGTGTAGAACGGTGCATCAGCCCAAGAAGGGGCTGTATGAACTGAAAGCTCAACTTGTTTGCATCTACCTTGACAACCCAATTTTGGGATACAGTTGCTATGACAATTGAATTATCTGCTTTTGTCAGTGCATACAAACAGTGAGTAGCCAATTGTTTGCTGAATACAGTTAGCTAGGAAGGTAACTTCTATTTAGCTGATGAAAGTGTGTGAATATGTCTGATTTTATTGAAAGCTTTTCTATGATGATCATTGTTCAGAGCATTTCAGTGTATTTGTGGCTCATTCAGTACATTGCATACAATCATATACAATTCATCCTCTCTCCATTATGGACTGGCTGAAGGATAACCAGCCCCTCTAATTCAGTCTTCCGAAACAATCGCCTTAGAGATGGAACTGCTTCCTGCCACTGAAGCACATCACTGACAGGGTGTGTGGCTTACACAGTGTAATTTGATATTGTTACTATTTTTTTGATGATGCTTCTGCTGTATTGCTGATTAAACACTAGGCTTGTAGCAGAAAACTATGGACATACAAGACTTTGACTATTTGTTTCATCTGAAATGCAATTGTTTCACTTTAGATGTGGACTTTTTACTGAGCTATGTAATATCTTGTTGAGTTTCTGTTAAGAATGCATGCAGATTGCACTCAGTGTAAAACACTAGATGAGACCTATTTGAAAATCTGAGTAGCATATGCAACTGCTAGGTAGCCTCTGAGTCTTGATGTTTTATGTTTATCTCCTTTATTAATAAATATTTCACCTTTGACAAGTGAACTTATTTCAGTCTATTTCCACTTTTGATGTTATGTTAAACGCATTCAGAGTTGCAACTTCATTGTTATTGCAGGTTACTTTTACATGCAAAATGAATCCTGTTCATTGGAAACAAGCCTTACCATTTGCAACTTTGATTTGGTGGTTTTGTTGTGGTCTTGTGGTTGATCTTCTTGGGGGGGTGGGAAATAAAAGAATTTATATTTTTTTTTTCTCCAGTGACTGAGTTCCCTACAGCTTTATTACTCATTGTTCACAACTAGAATATTTAAAACCTCTGAACTCTATTGTCTGGAGATCTGCTACTCTGAGAATCAGAACTGGAAGCATGGGTTTAAAAAAAACTCCCTTTCTTACAGTATTATAACAGCTTCTGTTTAAGTGCTAGTTATTTATGACTGCATAGCACTGTCTTCTCAACTATGACAAATTTGGCATTTACTTCAGTGGGTACAGGATCAGTTCCTCAGTGAGCAAGTAGTAAT
>JANHGN010010546.1:63331-76447 GCA_024605025.1 Megaceryle maxima | reverse complement strand
TAGGATCTCTAATGTTTTGAATGTTTTTCCACCTTCCCTTATCTGCTTGTGGCTTTAAGTAATGAACTTGCAAATAATTAGAAATCCAAATAGGAGTTTCTCTTGCCTTAAAATTACATAGGGACTGAGGAATCCTAATTTACTTGTTATCAAATTACAGAATTATTGGATACCAGACTAGAATAATACAGAAACCCCGGGTCAAGTGAAGAATCCCATTTATTTCAAATGGATTTTATTATTTTTATCTGTATTTACTGTTTCCTTTAACACAAATAAATGTCCAGATATTCATGACATGTAAAATGCTGCTACTAGTTCAGAACTATTGAATAAAAAACCCTGTATTCTATGCATTGTTTTTTTTGAACTTGAGAGAGGTAGTAATGACCACACCATATGCTGCATTTTTTCAACAATACTGCTGATTTAATTTCAAGTTGTTTTAAATTAAATAAAAATCTGTGTAGTGTTTTAGACTGTAAGTTACAGCCCTAAGAACCTAAATTGTGTTAAACATAATAAGAGCAGAAAATATTTTAATTGATTTTCATTGTCCAAATTCATTCTGAGCTGCAATTACTGCAAAAAAGCACGTGGAAATCTGTAATGATTCTCTTTTTTTCCTCTTTCTTTTTATAGCTGAGGCTGCTATTTTTAATGCACATGAAAGCCCTTGTTTTTGCAAGTTCAAATTTAAAGTATTCTTCTAGAACTTTAAGCAGTTCATAACTGGGTTATGTAGTGAAATCCAAAAACCTGTCTGTTGTATTTGGTTCACTCCCTAAAAGTAAGCTTGTGCAGTAGTACCACCATCTCATCAGATTAAGGTGAACCTGTGCAGCAACACTGGCATGCAGATGTCAGGCTTGTAATTCTTCTGCTCATGGTCCGTTATTTTTTCATTAATCTTTATAAGCCTATAACTCTTTTAAAAGCATGTCATTAGATAGATATTGAAAGGAAAATGCTGATGATGGCTCTACAAAGGCAATAAAGCTGCCTTTATTAGCTTTTATAAGAGCCTTTATTGCTCATAGGGTCTTAGACTTGGCAGGCAGTGAACCACATTTAGTCACTTAAGACCTGTTTCTTACAGGCGTCTCCAGAAGCCTTCATCACTGCACTTAAAGTGCTCCACCCATGGGAACATAATTCTTTTTTAAGTTTCTAGCCAGGAAAGTCAAAATACAAAATGTTAAACATGTGTACCTGTTCTTGAGTGTTGCTAGCCAGTGGAAGAGGTCAGTTGTGGCTCCTGGGAAAGGAACAAGTTTCTTTCTGTTTCCAGTATTACAATAAGTAAGACAGTAAACATTAATTTTCATTAAGCACTTTGCTATAAATCTCAGTTTAATATCCATTTCAGATGTTCTAGATAAATCCTTAACCTTTCAGTTGTTCCCCTTTCTGTAATCCTGTATCACTGATGAATCTTGGCAGTGACAGATGGCACTGTTAGACCCTGCAACTACATCTGTTCGTGTTCTTCCTCTATGTGTTTTCTGTAGAGGGAGGAGAAGGGTAAAGGGACAGGCTGGGGAAGACAGTTTGAATACTAATGCTCAGAAATGGCATCTTCCTTCTTCTTTTACTCCCTTTCCTCAAACTCTTAAGTCTGTCTGCAAAAAATAGAAGGTGCCCTCTTAAAAAAAAAAAAAAAAAGTCAGTAAGCTGACTGAAACAAACCATTTGCTTGTCTTGGTAGTAAATTAAGCATTTTTAGATGATCAATCAGTGACATACAGCCTTCCAGATCACTTAGTTTCATATATATCTACAGCAGGAACTACCTGATGTGGCTGAGATCACTTGCAATGAATTTGTTGTATTCCTGCAATATGTTTGATAGCATAGCCAGGATGGTTGAAAGTGATGCACACCTTCTTAGAACAACCAGGAAGTCATGAAGTCTGTTCCTCTTTAAAGTTTCTAAATCACTGTGTCAAAAAAAACCTGTAACTGTCCTATTGGAGAGAGCGCTTTTGTCATACAACAAGTGACAGTTAACATGTCACATAAGTACACTGTTTATGTCAAACTGGAATTCTGATTGAATTGATTCTGAGTGAATTCTGAAACTTTTGGGTCTGCCCCACCTTTACCAACACCTGATGAGAAGACTGGCAGACAGATACAATAACAACTCGAATTTACGAATGGTATTACTCCAAGTGTCAAAGTGTAGAGGTAGATGTACTTAAGCAATAACCCTGTCTTCCTAAGGACAAAGTGGAAAAAAAATTACTATACTGCTTTTTCCAGTTAAGATCCAGGTCAAACTAGGATTTTGACTCAAGATTAAGATGTAACTTTTATTGAAATGAAGACACAAGATTAAGTTAGGAAACTTTCATCTTGGGAATACTGAGTTTCTCTTATAATGATATTTCCTCTCAATAAATAGTATGTTCACAAAATTCCAAATCAACCAGCCCCCCCATCTACTAATGCAATACGAGGTATTTTAGTTTTATTTGTGTATCTTCTGTTTTGAAGAAAACAGTAAAGACAATTAAAAAAACCCCAAACCTCCAAACCAACAAAACAAACAAACCAAAACAACAACAAAAAACCCCAAAGAAATAAACAAACAAAAAGAACCCCAAGCCCACAACAAAACAAACAGAGCTGACTCCTATGTAATGTAACAGTTTTGTTACTTAATGCTGCTATTAAACTGTCGTGAAACAGTATAAAATTGTTCAAGAAGGTTGGGAATTAATATCTATTTGTGTAGGATATTGGGAGAGACATTTCAAAACCTCAGTTGCATATGGAAAATAACAACTTGTGACTAGTCTGCTGTAGTGAGGATCTGTACTGATAATTTCTTCTGGCTTGTGCAAGCTGAACCCAGTTGTTGGGTTGCACGCTTGTTTGCTATGCAGTGTAGATGAAGTAGAGCTTAGACATTGCATGAAACTTTGTGTTAGACTGCAGGGACTCCCAGCTGCAATGCTTTTGCTGACCCCTAGCAGAGCAGCACAGTGACCTTTTTGGCAACCATATAGCCCCAGGAAGTTTTGAAATTAATGGGTAAGTCATTCAAGAAAAAGACAACCAATATCACAGGACAGGGCAAAGAACAGGCTCTGTCTTCTGAAGAGATAGCAGTCTACAGCTCAAGGCACATTTTAAAAGAGCTGAGCATATTCAATGCCTTCTGAGACCCTAAATTTTCATGATACTACCCGCTCAATCTTGTTTCCAGTTACTGGTTTAGTGAGAATAATCTTTCTTAACAAGCTTTCAAGTGTACCACAAAGCTTGCATTAATACTAAACAAAGACCTTGGAGATTTCTTACCACAATGTGGACTCTTAACAGTAAGGATAATGCTTTAATAGCATGATTTTGATTGTGTCACAAAACCAATAATAATCTGTCCTGTCTCTCTGAACTCCTGCAATGATTTTTGTGCAAAGTGCTAATATATTTAGATTAGATGCTAAACTGAAAGCCTAAACATGCTGTCATCTTCAGACACACTCAGGCAATTAGTGCAGCTTGTGTTATTGTTTTATAATTCAAGACTAGTGAAGTCATAAATTAAGAAGCTCATTAAATTTTCAAATGCATTAATAGGAAAATGCAACTTATTAAATTTTTTGGTATGGCCTAATATCAAAACATTGGAAAAGCTTTCTCCCCCCAGCCCCATCTGGCCAACAAGGATTGACAAGGATAGCCTTCTCCACCCTTAACATCAGAAAGATAAAGTAGTAGGAACATAATGTAGAAAACTCTCTCTTACATGGAGTTTAACATTGATCCTTCCTGTCACATTTTAAAGAAATTTTAAACAAGTTTCAGGACTAATAGCCTACTCCATAAATAGCTGCAGGCATCTTGGCAGTGAGGTGCCAGCATCTTTGCACTGTGTGCTTGGCCCTGCTTTGTTTATAGCAGTATATCAAATAAAGACTAACACTATTTTTATTTGGCAATGCATGACACAATCTGATGCTATAGGTTGAGCTATTTAAAAAAAGGAAGTATTAAAAATATCTCAGTTTTCCCTGCAGTTGGAAATTGTAAGTGTATGTATTTAATGGAGCATGCAAATATGACACCTCTCAGTGAGCAAAGTCTGTACTGGTAGAAATAGGTTCATATCCATTAAAATTCTAACAACTGGATTCACAGTTGTGGTGAATTTCTTTACTTCCCGAAGCTTTTTCTGGTACCAGCTAGTGGTTCAAGTCCAAATTATTTGAAAATTAGTGTAGTTACATCTAGTTATGCTGCAGATGATTTATTTTTTTTATTCACTGCACGTTAGCATGCTCATGTTCTAACAGTACAAATACTACAAAATTCTTCATTCACCTTGGTAGATATTGTTGGTGTTTAATTTATTCAGTGGTTATCTTGGTTATTGCCAAATTATAGTGAGACAGAGAACTGATCATGAGGGGTCATGAAATGCCTTGCACATCGTACCGACTCGCTCTAGATAAGTACATACCCAGAAAGAAAAGTATTTGGCTATATGAAGACTTCATTGTAAATGTGAGCTTTTTCCTAACAGTAGACTAAAACTTCCTGCTGCCATTCAAAAGATAAATTTTTGAGTGAAAATGTTATCTTTCATATCTAGATGTACCTACCAATATCCTACCAGCTGTTTAACTGCTCAGTCTGGACAAACAGATGCCACAGGGGAAAAAAATAGGTCTTTCTGAAATGTGGAAGTTTATAAGCAAGCTACTACATGAAATGGTATTTTGTTGAGTAGATGATATCAAAAATGAAAGGGTTCACTTTTGTTTTGTTTTGAACCAGCATAGTTCAGTCTTAGACTAGTTGTTCTTCCTGTTGGCAGCTACAGTTTTGTTTGTGGTCCCAGGCTTGCAAGTATCACTTATGTTCCTTGTATTTGGAGGTGTGTAGTAAAGAGATGTGATATGATGAAGGTTGCCTGACTCATGCTCACAAGAATAGGATTTCATATAGGAATGTAAATTTTCATCTAAAAATGTGATCTGTATTGAAGATGTGCTTAAGCTTGTATTCTCTAATCAGCATTATGATGAAAACTGATTGGTTGGTTTTGGTTCTTTTTTCCCCTACCTGTTTGGTTTAAGCATTTTTCTCTAATGTATATCGCTATAACCCAACAATTTGGTTAAACAGCTTGTAGTCCTGTGCAGTGGTTTCTTAAAGATGGTTTGTTAAAACAATAGGTTCTGGTTGTTCAAGTTTTTCTCCATTGTGAATCAGAGTAAGTTTCAATGTACTTGTCCATTTAGTTATTTGAGCAACACTTCAATACAGTGTATTAAATAATTTCATTAACCTTGGCCTATACATGCACTAAGAATCCCCTTAATTGGGCAAGTGTAGCACAGATGTGAGGTCTATGATTACTGCAGCTATGCCAATCTATTGGCAATGTGTCATTTTTAATGTGACAGCTGCATTCCAGCAATCAAGGGTTACAGCTTCTGGCAGCGTGAAGTTCTCATTATGCCATTTCTGCTCTGCAGTAAAATAATTATTTCAAAGCAAGCTGGTTCCTTCTCCTCTCTCTTCTGAGATCAGAAGTCTTCCTGTTTGTTGTTTTGTGATTTTTCATTTAATCATTATCTCCAGCAGCTGGCTTCATGTTTAAAAGTTAGTGTTCTGAGATGGACTTAAGATATGTTACTAAAAAAAAAAAAAAAAAAAAAAAAAAAGGGTGTGTATACAGAAAGGCAGAAAAATCAAAATTTGTTCCAAAGTACATTTCTCCTTTGAGTAAAGGAACTGGGAGTAGCTGAACATTGTAGGGGATTTTGTTATGCTTAATTATGTCATATACACAAATTAATTTTTATGAACTTGTCTTTCAGTTAATCTATGAACTATTGAAATAAATACTTTCTATAATGATTTCATCACAGGAATTTAAAAATAAAAGCCATGTAGTATCTATCTTGAGAAGCTGCTACAGCAGAAGCCTGAATCCATATGACTGATTTCACCTGAGATATTTTAAAAAGGAATATTTTTTGATTTTTATCCCGACACAGTGAATTTCTTTAACGTCCTAGTGGCAAACAATGTTTATGTGAACTGCTAAACGATATTATGTTACTGTGACAAAATGTGCTCCCGTTTGCAGAGGTCAAAGGCCACCCCTATATCCCCTTTCCCACTTCCCATTTCTGAAATTGCTCTGGTTATCAGAGCTACTGGTGAAGGATGGTGGAGTTGGTTGTCTTTTGGTTTTGGGGTTTCTTTGTTTGTTTTATTTAGTATCATAGACCAAATAATCAAACTAAATTAAATGGACAAATAACACACAAAAAAAGACTGAAATAATTCTGAATTACAACTATCTGACCAAAAGTAGAACCAGTTTTTCAGGGATCTAATGACTACAGTGTTGATAGCAATTGTGATGGAAATCAGAATAGCATCTTGTAAAGAGAATCACTTTTCATCAGCACCTTATTTTTAATAAATCAATGCTGAATTTTAATTTGTAATTCAGTTTCCTTAATGCATTCACCTTGTATAACTGAAGAATCAGTATCATTGGATGGAAATACTGGTTTTGCCTCTCTGCTTCAAAGGTCACGTCCTAATTCAAGCAACTAAAAATTAACATTTTTCAGTAGTTTTAGGATAAATAAGATCTCTCTGTAGCCTTAAGAAAAGTATATGAACATGCTTTTTGGCAGCAGCATAGTTTGCTACATTACTGCTCTGTGACAAACCCAATACACAATCCTTATTAATAACCCTATTAATGTTTCATCTAATGTGAGGGGAAATGGTAAATAAATTGTGGCTTTAACCCACTGCCAAGCTTTGAATTACTATTTTTCCTCTCTATCTGCTTGCAGTATATAATTTTTTTAATATGACTGAAATGTTCTAACAATCAAGAGTTAGGATCCTAACAGCAAGTAGCCTTCATTATGTGATTTCTTCACTACAGCAAAATAGTGATTGTGAAGCAAGCCATTCTCCATGTAACACTTGCAGAAAAACTCATAAGACTACCCATTTACCACTTTCTGGTTATGGATTCAATTACTTCATGCCTCAGGTTTGTCGATGTTGGAATCATATCATGCATCTGTCTTCAGCTGCACCATAAAAAACATTCAAAGTGAATAAATTACAGGTGATGTTCCCCAGAAGCACTCTGAGGTTTTTGCTTTCTCCCAAGCCACTCAAGGCCATGTCTTCTAAAAGTTTAATGAAGATTTCATAAACCATCAAAAAGCCCACTAGAATGTCATGACCTTCTTTCATTTTTCTGATACCGCAGAAAAATTTGTTTTCTACAATTAACAGGGAGAAGGGTGTTTCGCTTGAGAGATGGTATTTAAATAGTTTGTTATAGTCTCAAATCCATATTAAATAGAACTGAAGCAGTAAATAAGCAGTATTTCAGATGGCTATGCAGATCTCAGAGTGAGATTTCATTTTTCCAAGCAATAGGCCTTTGTATCAGATTAATGCTGTTTGCCTTCTTCCGTATGCTGTGTAAAATTGGGAAGGAGATGAAATCATAAATACTTAATTATTAGCCAGTGACTCTAGGTACAGCTGCAGTATATCTACTATTTCTTATAAGAAGTATATAGCAGAGGAAAATTCAGGTTGCCTGACTGTACTTCATCTGACCTATAGCCCAATTATTTTTCTTCCTGTTACTATAGGATGAAATTAAGGCATACATTAGTGTAAGGCTGAGCAAATGGTTCTTAGCAAAGCTGTTTTTTTCAGGAGGAGGGGATCCTGCACTGCTGACAGTGTAAGAAAATTTGCAAGTGGTGAACAATTGTTGATAGGTGATCTAAAGTAATTACCAAGCTTGAAACTCAGCATGTAAACTATGCTCAATTATTGATCATGCTTTTATGAGAAATTTAGTATTAGCTGTTGTTTGTTTGCTCTGCGGTGCTCTGGAGAATGCAGTAAGATGCTTCCTTGAAAATGGAAATAATGAATTTACTTGGAGCAGCATCTTGTGCTTTTTGGGTGGGTGGTGGTGGTGGCTGTTGTTTGTTTTGTTGTGGTGTGTGGTTTTGTTTTGTTTTGTGTTTTGCTTGGTAGTTGGTTTTGGTTGGTTGGTTGGTTGATGTGGGTTTTGTTTTGTTTTGTTCTTCTTTCTGAGCTTTACTCAGTAGAATTTCTCAGAGAATGAGGTAGGAAGGCCTAACTCTCCTTCATATCTGGTAAACTCTTACGTGCTGTGTTAGCCATACATTGTGCCCCCAGCTCACACGTGTTTTTTCAGTCCACATAGCTGATCAAAAGTGCTGAGGAAACAGTTTCCAATATTTTTATTCGTGAGTACTCTGAAGCAACCTGAGGGAAAAATTAAGATGATTCTGATACCATGAGAGAGATTATGCACAGTAAATTCCTAAATGTTTCAGGAATTTGGCTGACTGTAGCAGTCTGCCTGGTATTCCCTCACCTATCTATCAGATAGAGAAGCCCTGTACTTCAGGGCTATTCTTGTTGTGTGCAGCCATGGAGTGCCGGGATGAGACCACAGACTGCATTAATAAGCCTTTTGCTCTATAAATTAGGCTTCCATACATCAGAAAAAATGTTGTTTTCCCATAGGGTGGAATGTACAAAGAATTTTTGCATGTAAATGCATTGTTTTGATGCTGTGTGCAAAATGTGTGCCTGGTGGGTACAAAGTGGGAAATACTAAAACACCTGAGTTATTTCTGATCAATACTCACAGCTCTCTTGCTTTCAAGGTATTTTACCCATTGACAGGAAAAGAGCTTAAATAAAGTTATGGCTTGCTCAGCTCCAGACAGCAAACTATAGATCAAAGGACACTGGCACTCAGCTGTTACACTTGTGATTAGATACTTAGGTGTGGGGCTTTAACAAAGATGGGGAAGTGACTTTTTTGTTGTTGTTGTTCTTTCTTTCCTAACTGTTATATTTATGTAGCTTTCCAGGTGTTACTTTCCTGACCTTTGTTTGATCCCCCTGATATGCTGGATCACTCGGAGGAAAAAGGTGCAGTTTCATATAATGTTAATTCCTTATAACCCTGGTGTTTATCTCATCCCTTGATACTGTTCCTTTCAGTGTTAAGTTCTAACAAAAGATTAAGGATTTTCAGTTGCATTTCTCCTACCCTCTAAAACTTACGGATGTTATAAATAACTTTGTGGCTAACATGGCTAGCATCATGCATCAGCTGCATGCTTTGTGGCAGCATTAGTGAGGAGTGTACTGATCATAGTATCACTTGGCTATGCTAATACAATTAATAGAAGAGCATACATAGGTGAGCTAATGGGCAGCATACTCTAGAGTCAATGCCCACAAAATCATTACCTTGCAAAGCATCAAAACTGTGCCAGTTGTCCACCATATATTGGTGGTGTAGGGAGAGTTTGTTATATTAAATGTAGTGGATATTTATGTTAATATAAAATATTTAATTCAGTAGGTATTGCAAATATCCAGAAGAATGATACTTAATGGGTAATGCACACAGAGAAACAAGAACAACAGGGTTCTGAGTACAAGCACTACAGACTGGATAGAATGGGAGAGAAATAGCAAAGGTTGTGTATGAGGTAACTGAATTTCTTGTGATTAAAGAAATTGGGAGATACTGAGCTTGGCAGGGTGAGAGTCAGAGAAAGTCTTTAACATAATCTTTAACATAATTTCTTAGTGGAGACAGGCTTTGCCATCTCTTTTTCAAAAGCTTATGGTGTATCATTGTTAGAGACAAATGCAAGATATATGTTGGAGACTGGATCACTGCACTCCCTTTTCTTCCTGTCAAGTCTATCAATTGAATTCTGAATTATTGCAGCCTCTGTGCAGATTTCTGAAAGCCCTGCAGTGGCAGGAGGCAGGGCTGTTCTTGAGCCAGTGAAGAGTTATTTCCTGAGCAAGAAGCTCAGATGGTTTCCCTGATAGATGATGAAGTTGCAGTGAGTGTCAGCTGCCTGTAAATGCCTGGGGGACCTTGCAACAGGACAAGCTGAGATGTGTCTTCTGGCACAAGAATGAGGAATATGGGGATAAAAGAAAGAATGCAGATATGGAGACTCTGGCAGAAGTGGAAATTCTCCAGGAAGGTTGGCTGAGGCCTGAGGAGCTTTGGGGCATGGAATGGTCATGATGACTGGAAAATTTTCAGCTAGGGAGCAGAAATATGTGCATGGGGTAGGCCACCCATAACTATCCCAGGAGATCACCATTTCCAGCTTTTCCTATGCTGCTTCCTTGCTGTTAATGTTAGAAACATGACAAAGCAGTCGTTTCCCCTTCAACTGTATTTTTCCTTACTGAAGATTTCCTTTGTCTCCTAGATTATTTAAATTCCATTTTGTAAAAAAAAACCAACACCCTGCCATTGTTCATCACTATCTTGTCATCCCTGCCTATATACATCTTGGAGGAGCATTCCCTTGGCTCGGCTGATTTGCTCCACAGATTTGAATCCTACCCTGGGGTGACACCAGCCTTGCTGGAACTTCTCAGTTACTGCTCTGTGGCCTCTTCTTAGAGTTGGGCAGTTCTTTTGCACAGCATAGATGTCTGTAGGAGACTTCCAAGTTAGCAGGGGGAGTTTAGGCTCTTCTTCCCTGAGACTAGATTGCCAAACACCATCTAACCCAGTGCTTTTTTCTTGCAGAGCAAGGGGTGATCAAGCCAAGATACTTTTCAGCTTGACTGTTAGCACTTACAGGCTGTATGATGGGATGGTTTGCTGTGGCTTTTTTCAGGTTTTTTTTGGTGAGTTTGATCTTTTCCCATCTGTTTTCCATGGTAGCCCCTCACATCTGGAAAGTAGAAGCACAACTTCTGGCATATGTTGGATAGTTGGTAAATTGGTGCAGATGTAATTTAATGAAGTCTCTACTTCAGTCATGGCCCTTAGTCTCTCTTCTGTATCCAAGTCAGAGATTTCTTGTAGGTTTTTACAGTCACCCTACAAAGCTGAGTACAGAAAAAGGATCACTGCTGTGGAAACCTCCAAAAGGATTTGAGAAAGGACAGTAGTCCCTTAAAATATGGCAATTAATTGATTTTATACTCCATTGAGATACTTCTTTGTTTCTTCCTCACTACAGGAATGTAGTTACATATATCTGTTATATCTGTTTTGCTGAAGCCATGACACTAGCTGCATTGGGACCAGATTTTTATCTACAGTGCTTAAAACTGGCTCATATAATAGAACTAATTGTCTATTGTTCTACGGACATACCTAAATGTGAAGAAAACTGACTATATGAGATATACCTGGCCACTGAGCTGAGAATTATAGGTCAAACTACATTGTGTGCCTAACTAATATGTCAAAAGGAATGGAAAAGTTCAAATAAATGGTCCATTTATCGCAAGATGATCAAAAGGCAGAATTGTGAAGCCTAACCTTTACAAAATCCCAGCTTGTTTTAATAGTTTTATATCTTCTAGCAAGAAACCTTGGGATTTCCATTCATATACTTCAGTAGAGGTTGGCTCTTTTGTAATCTTTATCTGATTCTTAAATAGGAAAGGAATTATTTGCTTCTGTAGATGCACCTAAATGGATGCTTCTTGGAGTGACTGTCAGGGACTCAATCTACCATACCTTTGAATTAAATTCTAACTAGGTAACATCTCAAGTGGTGTTTTGTAATACCTTGCAGTGTAAAGTTTCACAGTGAATATTGCATTTTTTTGGTCATATACTGCTAGCTTTTCAATAATCTCCTTGCATCTAGTGAATATTTGCAGTAATTTTTGTTTAAACAAATCATTTGGGTACTCATAAGGCTTTAAATTGCATAATACTCAGAGTACTTTGCAGGGCTGTTAGCATAAATATGCAGAAACATTTTTTTTCCCTCAATAAAAAAATCCAGTGAGCATGTATGTGTGTGTATATTTATATTTATATGAGTTTTCTAACTGTGGAAACACTGCATATACCTGCAGAGTAGAAAAGGACTGATCCAGACTCTTGAACTGTTGCCCTTGCATGTTTTATTCTACAGCTGAATGTGCTATTAAACCAATCCAGGCATAGCAGGCAACTAGATTTGATGAGACCTATTGAATGCAGAATTTTCACAATGAAACGGCATAAATTTATTTAGCACAAGCATCTCTAAGTATTAAACTCTGAATAACTGTGTGGGCTCTGCTGTAACATTTGCACCTACATAATATGATTGATAAAATCAGGAATATTAACTGGAATACAAAATATAACTGATACGTCTCTGCCTGAATCCAGTCTTGGCTTTAGCTTTCCTGAATGCTTTGGTGGCAGAATGTGGTTAATTGCCTCTCAGTTATGAAGGGTCTGTTAACGCTGTACAGGGATGCTGGAGGAGGCTGCTTTCTCATGTATAAGCCACAGTAGAATCTCTTCACTGGGCTTGGTGTTAGTTGCAGAGAGGGATATCATTAAATAGAAAGGGTTCACAAAAATTCTTGCCTAACAGCTACGGCTGAAGAATCTGTGATGGTTTCTTCAAAATGGTGGGTGTGGGGAGGGAAGGTGCCTAGGTTTAGCACTTTTTTTTTCTGTGATTATGTCAGGGAGGCTTTTAACTATTTTTTCTGGTATATGGTATGCTGAATGGAAACAGAAGGACAGAGAGTGTTGTGTTGCTTGGAGGATGGGTAAGTGGTACTTTAGACTTTGATGGATTATGTATATGCATGAAGCAATTCATACATACACAAGCAAAGATGGTCACTGTTCAAGTAAATGGGGGAGCTGATTCTGCCTCTTTGCTCTGGAGCACTGTGTCCAGCTCTGGAGTTCTCAGCACAAGAAAGACATGGAACTGTTGGAGTGGGCCCAGAGGAGGGTCATGAAAATCAGAGGACTGCAGCACTGCTGGTATGAGGACAGGCTGAGAGAGTTAGGGTGGTTCAGTCTGGAAATGAGAAGGATCTTGAGAAACCTAATTGCATCCTTTCAACCCTTAGAGGTTGGACTCAATGATCTCCTGAGGTCCCTTCCACCCCTAACATTCTATGATTCTATGAATACTTAAAGGGGGTTTATAAGAAATTTTTTTTTTTTTTTATTTTTTTTAAGGTTATAATGAATGCAGTGAAGCACTAGGCCAGAGGGGGGGTAGAAGCCCCATCACCAGAAACATTCCAGGTCAT
>JANHGN010010546.1:30354-63131 GCA_024605025.1 Megaceryle maxima | reverse complement strand
ATGATGATGATGACTGCAGTGAAGCACTAGCCCAGAGAGGTGGTAGAAGCCACATCACTAGAAACATTCCAGGTCATGTTGGACGGGGCTCTGAGCAACCTGATCTAGTCGAAGATGTCCCTGCTCACTGCAAGGGGGATTGGACTTAGATGACTTCTTTTAAAGGTCCCTTCCAACCCAAACTATTCTATGAAAAACAAAAGCATCAAAGCCTGAGACGGGCAAAGTGAACACTGCAGCAAGTCATGTATGTCCTGAAAAGGCACCCAATTATCACAATTCCTGACTGTTATGTACAGGCAGGTATGTAGAAAGGTCTCTTTCAAATATACTGTAGATATACAACTAATCACTAGTGGTCCTACCTAAGCTGCTCTGTAGTAACCTTTATAGAACTTAAAGAGATTTTATCAGATTACACATATGCATACACCCCAGTTCACTGAAAAATTGGAAGTTTTCAGTTAAAAATACGTTGTTACATGTTTGAGACGAATACAAGCATATTAATGGAGGAATGCTCTGGTTTGGATGTGTATCACTGTTCATTCTTATAAGCCAGGTTTCTCACCTGGATGTGCTGCCACAGCTGGAGACATCAATAGGACAGATGCAGCCTGTGCTGCTGTGGAATTGTGGGAGGAGGAGTGTGAGATGTCTGAGGTTTGGCTCTGGTCAGACACCACAACCTGTGCTTCTGACTGGGAATTTTAGCTTTATCTAGATACACTTGGTTTAGATTTTGTTTCCTTGCAAAATTGTTGCAGTTTTCCTCAGAATAATTTTCTCCTTCCCTGGCCCTTGAAGATGCTACAATTTTTCACCTAGCAGCACCTTCATGTAAATTGCTTTTTAGGAAAAGTAATTATTAGAAGACTTTTCTCTTCTGATCTGTAGCATAGGGAAAGGCAAAGAAAACTGTGAAAAGAGGCTAAGTAAACCTAAAATAGTGATTAAAAAAACCCGAAAAACAAAAACCAAAGCAAAACAAATAACCAAAACCCAAGTCTTTGGGTTTATGATCAATTTTCTTGGTCAAAAAAATCATTACAGGATTTTTTCAGTGAACCGTTGTTTCTGGGAATGTAGAAGAATGCCCAAAGCTTTCACATCACTGATGACTATGTAGCTCTGCTAATTGTAACAATACTTTCTCTGCTGTGAGTGCTGGTATGAAGCTGATGCCATTTAAATGATTTCTTTTAGGCCACTGAACCTCCATTTGATGGTAATAACTTTTTCATTGCTACAGCCCTGTGCTGGATTCAGAGCAGTGACCTGTGGATGAAAGGCTCCGTGTCCCATTGCCTGTCCCCTGAGTTAGCCAGTCTTGGCCCATTTTTCTTCTCCTCTGCAAGCAGCCGCTTCTGCTGTGAGTTACTGACTGAAACAGGCAGCAAAGAAATCATTCAGTGGCTCGTATTTCCACTTGGGTTCAGTGATCAGGATCACAACAGAAATAAGTGCGTCAGACAGATAGGGTCTTTCTGCTTTTCTTAAATGTTCTCCATCATAGAAATGTTACAAAAGTGCCGTGTATTCCAATTAAACTTAAACAGTAGCTCTAGCAGGGAGCAACCACTGTGCACTCACAGTATAAATCAGCTTTCCTACTGAGCTCCACAGCATAGTTAAAGAAGGAAAATCTATTTCAGTAACCGCCTTAAAAAGCATACGTATTTTCTTTCTGTCTATTTTCTGTAGTCCTTATGTTGTTCTTACTTTGCATGGTTACTGAATACCTTTGGCTCCATGTGGTGTCAAAATCTTTTTAATTTCAGAGAGTCTTAAACAGCAGAATCAGGTCTGCACCATCTTTTGCAGGCAGCTGATGGAGCAAGCTGGGCTTATCAGCTTTGAGTGTTAGTTCTATTCCAGATCTCCTGCAGGATGTTGTTGTGCAAGTCATTCCTTCCTGCAAACAGGAACTTTTCTTTTATTTTTTTGTTTGTTTGTTTGTTTTTGTTTTTCTGTGGAAAAAAAAACAACTTACAGACAGATTTTTATTTATTTATTAATTATTTTTTTTAAGCTGTTTAACCTGCACTACTTATACTGAGCCCTGAGCTGGCTTCCAGTTACAGACTATCATAGAGCTGAACCAAATCTGGTTCATTGTCACCATTTTTATTGTTTCTATCCAGGCTGTAACTGCATCTGAACGCAAGCAATTGGGCTCATTTCTGAGTAGAGAAAGGTCCATTTTGAGTATCCAAGCATACAGAAATGTCTAGAAAGATAAGTTACTTATAGTGGAAGACCCACTATATACAAGCTGTGATTGGTGGTAGCCACGATTTAAGATGAAAGATGTTTTTCAGACTTAGCAAAGCAATCCAGTGCTGCTTTCTTCTGTGGTGCATCAACAAACTGCACTTTTCCCTTGGTCATCTACAGCATTATCCTTGGTTATGTTTCCTTTTGCCTCTTGGTACTGTACCATGGGTAGGAATGACCTTAGCAAGGCATACTAAAAACTGACACTGACTTGTGCAGTGCTTTGACCATTGGCACCATCATAGCCAAAAGGCTTAGAAGGACACCTGTGTCCTCCTGTGGTCTCTAACCTGACCACAAAGAGAACAGATTTTATTAAAGCTATTATGGAAGTAGCACTGAATAATGATTTACCCTGAGTGAGAGCCAAATTCCCATTTGTTGGAGAGTAATATAACTTCATATGTTTGAAAGGCTACAGTTCTCTACGTTAAATGTAAAACCTGAAATTTCATGTCTGTAAGCCTGGTTCTTCCACGCATAAAATGAAAACCAACTCTTTATTTACTCAAACCAAAAAACACTCAAAGTTTTTGAATCAATTTATGGATACATGAAAGAAAGTCTGATGAAATGAATTATATCTATAAAAAAAATACCAGGAGTAACATGCATTGCAGATTTTTATATTGTATAAGGGGAGTCTTGGGAGTTCAGCTTGACCAAAAAAAAAAAAACAACCCAAACCCAAACACAACCCCCAAACAACTAACCAAAAAAGCAACTTTCTCTTTTTCTCTTATGCCTGTCTTCCCCCTTCCCCCCCCCCGCCCCCGTCCATTGCCTATGAAATTGAGATAAGGACAAAGAAAGCTGTTAAAACCTAGTTTTCCTGACACAGAATAGGAAGGATTGTGAGGCAGCAGGATGCCCTGTGCATTTCAGAAAGCGGGTAGCAATCAATAATGATGAAATTTTAAAGATATAAAATTTTGTAAAATACATCAGTGGGACAGTAATCTGGAGGACTCATATGCAGTTTTGTAAATAGGAGTAAAAGTTGTGAAATATCCATTAGTTAACACTAATTACCAGATTATTTCTCCTGAAGCACATGAGTATCATAAGAAATCCACAATGTTGCCATGAAATAAGAGGAAGCTCCTAAAGTGCTACCACTGAAGAGAGGGCAATAGCAACACACTTTGAAAAATGGACGTCTAGTGTATGTTCTGTCACATATACTTTATTAGCTTTGCAGATGGTCATAGTAGATGTAATGGAAGTAGTAATGACTTGGAAAAATTCTGCCTTCCCGAGAAACACAGGAAAATAAATGGACATAACTTCTTAAAATACTTTAAAACTTCTTTAAGTTTAAAGGAAGAATCAATATGACACAATTAAAACCACTTTCATTTTCTGTCGTGATGAAGTAAGCAGCAATATTTTTGAATTAAGTTGGTGTTTAGTGCATCTCAAGGTGATTTCTACTTAACTGTATTTTTCTCCAAATTTCACATTCTCCTGATAAAATGGGCCATTGTTACTTAAGAAAAAGTAGATTTACATCTACCTTAAACAGAAGGAAAAGGTGCCTGAAGATTTTGTATGTGTGATTACCCAGTTACTCTTAACATAGAGTTCCTTTATTGATATGTAGTTATGAGTGTCTGTCTTGTATTTTCTGGAATTATAGGAAAAAGGGAACAAAGCCAACATGAGACAAAAATCTGAAAGCAAGGCAGCACTGCAGTATGATTAATGTATGGTTAATGTTTAAAGGAAAACTGTTGGGTAATGGTGTTGAGGTGATTATAAGCATGTCTAAGGAAACAATTTTTCTCTTTATAGTAAACATCATTTTGGATTTGAAATGCAATTTGTTTTATTTTTGACTGATGTCTTAGTAAACAGAGCGCTCTTTTGGAAGGAAGAAATGCTTGGAAAATATTTTAAGAGATGGTTTATTGAAATATGTTTAAATACCGCTGAAAATGTTTTATTTTTATTTAGAAGTGTATGAATGTTTAGTCAAAAATCCAAAGCCACATTTCAGATGTAAATTCTCAAAGTAAAATCTTCTTGGTTTGACTGAAAAGAAAATAGTCTTCAAAACCAGCTGGTCCTGTCTTTCAGACACGCTGAAACTCATCCTTGAGCAGATGTAGCAGTTTTTCTGGAGTTTGATACTGAGTCCTTTCATTCCCAAAGTTCTTTGTAGTAGTTCTTTAGATGGCTATTTTAAAGACCTATTGGATATAACTCTAAGGCACTTGATTATTTCTGGCTTTTGAAGAGGTAAGCTTTTGCATGGAAATTTGTTATACTTATTTTGATGTAAGCAGCTCCTTTAAGCATTGTTAGCTGTTGGTTTTATTTGTGGAGTACTAGGACTTCCAGACACAATCAAAAGGTGAGGCCATTCTCTACAGACCTTATTGCTCAAGAGGAAACTTGGAGACAATGGAAGCAGTGAAAGGCTGGAAAACGCTGACTGCGTAACTTTTTATTCTCAAACTAAAAGACAACTTAATTAGTTATAAAGCTTGACAATGTTGCTAAAGTTTGAGCTATCCTGTTTAAGGCTTATAGTTTTTACTGTCTTCTACTATAACGTGTCCAGAAATATTCTGTAAAATAGGAACAGTCAGCTTGCAAATACAGTGTCAGTCCAGTTTCATGGATACTTATCTGTATAACAGGAGGTCACAATGGGGTGGAATCAAAAGACATCCCAAGCTGGTTTCCTGTTTCTTTTGAAGTGTAACACATCCTGCAGCTATCAAAATTGCTCTGTACATTCTCAGAAAGCAGAGGTGATGAGACTGAGAAACATCTCATGTCTTTGAGAATTAAAATACTGTAATTAACTGTGGATTTTTGATCACAGGCCATGTATTGCTGACTATTTATACTTTTATTGCATCCATTTATTAATAGGAAAAAGTAAAAATTTTTCAGGTTTAAGTATTAAATTCTTTTCTGGTTCATTGAAAGATACAGATACATTTACTGCATCTGTTCTAATTATGAACTGAAATGTGATGGATATAAAAATGGGATGAAATGTCTTTTGTAAGAGTAATGATATTTGTTTTAATTAATCCAATTTAACACAAGGTTTTCTTGGGGATTATATAGCATTCTTTTTAATAATTTGAGTAATAACACTTTTACTAAATAAAGTATGATTACTGGTATGCCTTATCTTTAAACAAATACTGTATTTCTCTAGTTTAGGAACAATTACAAGAATAAGGATTGCGAAGTCCCAAAATTCAAGTGCCGGATATGGATGCTTTTGTATGTTTGAAATAATTAGAGCTGAGGAGAAGACATCCTTCTTGGGAAGTCTGTCATTTTTATGGAATTATGTAAATAGTCTTGGTATAAGCAAGATATTTTTATAAATTCAAAATGTTTTATCCTTTCCAATTTTTTTGTTTTCCAGTTCAGAGGCTTTTGAAATGAAGCATTAGTTTTATTGGGGGGAAAATGAAGCATTTAGTTAAGACTGAGAAGGACATTTTGATGTCTACTGGCTTTTGTCTGAAACTTTTCTGGTGAAACAGATGCAATTTTGTAAAGCATTTCACTCCTCACTAAGTATTTTTCCAGTGCTTTACTGAAAAATGCATATTGAAATAGGTGGACTAAGACATGTAAGACATGGGCAGACTGTGTAGTAGTGGTGGCAATTGTCTGAATAATTGATAAAATATTTTAAGTTCTATCCTCTGCTTCAGCTGGTTGCAAATACATTGTGCTATAGGCACCACATTCACACTTGTTTGTTTTTTTTTTAAGAATTAAAAGCTAATATATAACTCAGTGTCTAACATTATAATAAATGAAAATGTCCGCACTAACTGTTCAATTTCATTATGCAGCCTTATCACCTCAGCTCAGTTAAGGGTCTCATAAGCTGTCAGTATTTACCATTCAGTCACTGCTGACTTGTGGTGTTTAAAATTTTGCATGCTGAATCGCCAAAGTCTGAATGACATCAGTTATGATAATGTTCATGATTACTAAATGCTAAATTCTGAATTACTTTTCACAGCTTTAACAATATGCTTTATCTATAAATTTAGAGTCTATCCTAGAGATTTCAAAACAAATAAAAGGTTTTCTTAACCTTGTATGTCCTTTTAGCTACTATTCACAGCGCAAAATAGCGTTGTATAAGATTTATCTTTTAGCACTTTTCCTTGCTCATATTATATGAGAGTGCGTAACTGCACGAGATCATGCAGTCGTCGTTTATAAGCTGGCTGCTGCTTACCTGCTCTTACTTTTGTTAGATTTTTAGATGGAGCAATTTAGGTATGAACTTCAACTGATGTCTTTGACTGAAATTCTTAAGAACTTGAGTTCAGAGATAATATACAACCCCCTCTTGGATAAGACTCTACCTAAGCAAATTCAATTCACTGTATAAAAAATGAAGTGCAGATTCAGCTAGCCATTAAAGATTTTAACTTCCCATCAACTCTAGTTTTCTACTATCTCTTTTGTAAGAGTTTGAGTTATTTAGGGCTGTGCCAATATGATCTATGCATAAATATGTTGGGCTCCATAAAAGTTTAAATGGCCAGAAGTCAAAACTAGGGAGGACTTTCTGTACAATTGCTGTACATAGTGCTTATTGTTGTGACGTTATAAATGACTTAATGTCAAAGAATAATTATCCTATTTATCGGGGCTCTGTAATCATTGATGTCTATTAACATGTAGTCACTGCAAGACAAACACAGTGTATTAGATACCAGAAAAAGTTGCCTTCTATGAATGATTTACTGAAAGGGTAGATATCTCCCCCCCGCCTTCTTCCTTCTGTGCTTTAATTATACTTTGCTAGTATTTAGAAAACCACTTATAATAGGTTGACAAGCTTCAGTTTTGGAGTCAACAAGAAATTAAAAGAATCATATTTAACTCAAGGTTGCAGAAGAGAACTTGTTAAAAAGGACTGTGTTTTTCAAGTGCAATGCCAAACCACTTATGCTTTTTAAATGCATGAAGTTTAAAAGGTAGAATGGTATAATGTATTTTGCAGCTCCTCATTAATGTGTATTATCACTGAAAAAAAATAGTTTAGCTTATTCTCTCTTTCAGAGAGCTATCACTGGGTGAGCCTTAGGATGTTGAAAATATCACTTCAGAAACAAGTGTCAGAAAAATCATATAAATTTTAAATTTTTGAGTGTCTTTCTTCAAACTGTTTGCCAAATCTTGCTTTTCTGACACTCAGGCCTTTGTCCCTGTAGTTTATCTCATAGAAATGTGGAAAAATTTAATGTGGTGTGGGTCATGTAAGCTTCAGAGTCCATTAAACAGAATGCAAGCTAGCAGTTGGATTTTGAGACTTTATTCACATTTATTTCTCTTGATTTATAGGATTTCATGACCAAATCTTCAGACTTAAATGCTAAAACAGCACAGGCAAAAAATGTTAGTGCTAGACTGGCTTATCAGTGGATTCATTTGGGATAGTTAAGTCTGGAGTAAGGCAATGGATCATCTTGGAAAGATAAAAGGCAGAGGGAGAAGAATCAATAACATGACATACTTTTTAAAATGAAACCTGCTGGATAAAGGCATAATTGTCACCTAGGCAGATGGATATTGCAGTAGTTTTGACTAGTGTGATGCTATTGGAATTGGTAGTTGCATATGATGGGTATTACTGGGGGTACTAAATTCCTGTAATTAGAAGGCAGTGCATCATGACAGCAGCCAGCAGCACCAAATGGCAGCTGTCCTCCCCTTGGGCCTTGTTATTGTTAATCCTCCCTGGGGGATGCAGGAGTGAGCCCGGCCAGTGCTTTCTTTGGTAGGGCTGACCTGCAGTAGCTGGAGCCTGTGGAGCCGAGCAGGGGGCAGTGGCAATGCTGCCCGCAGTGGTGTCAGCCCTTCCTTTCCATGGCCTCTCCTTTCCATGGCCCTTGCCAGGTAGGAGAGCAGGTACCAGCTCCGAGGGTGCACAGGAAGGGCCCTGTGGATGCAGGGCAGGAGCAGAAGATCTGATCTCTAAGTATTTTCTGTTAGGCATATTGCTGCCAGTTCTCTAGATTCACGTGGACTTGGTCAGTGTCAAACACAGATGTGTTCCTTCTTGAAAATGTCATTTCCTTGGCACTGACAGGAGACCAGCAAGCATTTCAATGATGGCTGTAGGGAAGTGAAGGAAACCCAATATATGTTTTTAAAACATTATTATTTCACTGTAGAGAGCCTTTTTCGTTTATATAAACAGTGGGTGACAAATTCAGTAGCTGAAGTTCAGCAGTGATGAGACAGCTCATGTAAATTTCTTTTGTGTAGCTGTTTCCACATTTATTTGGAAAAATAAAGCATACATATATTTGATGTACACATTCTTTATTCTTCACACTGTTACTTTTTCTTTTTTCATTGTATGTTGGGCGTGGATTTTGTGCTTTTGCTTCTTGTCAAAACTGTGTTATAAATAACTCCACCTACTTATCTGTGCAGGAGTGAATAAGCAGCATCCTGACATCATTAGACCAACATCATTTGGATTTTAGTGAGAAATACAGATTTTAAGGTCAGTGATAGAAATACCAACATCAGGTTATTTAGAAACCAACAGTACTTTGCAAGTCTGCTGAGACACCTGAAATGATGTAATTTCAGCAGGATGGATTAGTTGTCAAAACTTTGCAAGTGTATGAAAATGTAATTAATCATAGGATTTTTCAGTTCTGTGTATACTGCCAGCAGAAGCTTTTGAGTGCGTTATGAATAATTTACCAACATTCAAGTCCGTAGGAGGTAAAGAGAATTAAGATTTTGTGTCATGGTACTTCTTTTTGCATTGTGATCTGACCTACTTGGCCACTTTCAGTTGCATGTTAGTCTTGTTCTGGCTTTAAGAAAAGAGATAAGAATGCTGTTTTTCTTTACCCACTATATTTGGTCTGAGCCTTCCTCTTAAAATATATCCCTCACAACCATCCCATTTCTCATGCTTTGAAAAGAAGGTGGTTATGGCTTCCCAACCCCACTCTGTGCAATATGCAAATAAGAAGATATTGCTCTGTTAATATTGAAAGAAATCTTCCTTTTCAAAAAGCAGAAGAAATTGTCTAGCTGGGATTAATCAAGGACAGGAAGTGAAACATTTGTTTGTTTTATGAAGTCTGCTGAATTTTGATAATGAGTCCTTTAAAATACATGATATTGAAGCTTTTCTAATTCCAGACAGATAAGAAATAATAGTTACATATTTCAGCTGCAAAGACAAAAGTAACCTTTTATCACTTAATTTAATGATCTTCTTAGTAAAATGTCTTTAGAAAAATGTGAAATATTATTTAAATAATAAAAAATCACCCTCTTTAAACAGAAAGGTTTTTTAAATTGCCATAATCAAAGTCCAAACACATTTCCCTGCTTGCTTTAAATAGATTCTCTTAATGACAGGTCTTTTGATAATGAGGAGGAGTAAAAAGGGAACAACTCTGAGGTGTGTTGGTGTGACTTCAGTATGACAAAAGGTCTGATATTTGATAGTGCCTGCTAGGAAAATAGGAAGTGCTTTAATTAATGTGTAACTATGAATTGCTAATTTGCATTTTAAAATACAAACATTTTTTATATTGGGATTTGAATATATATTTTAAATGGAAAAAAAGCTGAAGAAATCTTATGTTGTAGGCCACAATATATTAATTTCCACTTCTTTTTGATAAATAATACAGAATGTATTTTAAAATTGGGGATTCTTGTTGCGTTTACTTTTCTGTGACTTCTATGAGTGAAAAATAGCTTAGAATTATTATACAATTCAGGGAGTTTGGGGAGATGTCTTGTTCTTGTACTCTAATCTGCACTTTGAGGAGGGGACACCTCTAAGAAACTGGTTAATAAACAGCAGTTAGTGTTACTTAAATGAATATGATCAAGTTAACTGATGTGTGATCCTACTTAATAGGAAAGGAGAAGATAATCCCATACTTAATGGTCATCAGATTTTCTACAAGTGGCTAAATGTCAAAAATATGTTCTATGCGTGGTCCTTTGTAGAGAGCATTGTAGGTTTTAATAAGAGAGAACTTTGGTATTAATAACATGTAAGCAATAAATCAGGTAAAATATAAAATTTTACAGGAGGGACAAATTTGTTTTTAATATTGGATTTCAAAGCAAGATTAGTGAATCTCATTTTCTAGGGAATTGTATTTGCTTTCAGAAATTGCAGGGTTCTGTAGGACTTAAAAGGAGTGAATAATTATACTACTAAGAAAATTTTAGATGCCCTTCTAGTGTTATATGAGCAGCATAGTTGCCCTGCAGCCTTGTCTCCCATGCCTTCGTGAAGAGATGCACCACTGCCAGAGCTGGCTCCTGGGTGCCAGTGGGTGTCCTGGGGTTGAGCTATGGCAGGAAGGTCTGCCTGTGTCTGCAGACAGCCAGGAAGGGTAACAGAGTAACTCTGGGAGGTGTAACTGGCTTTTCCAGCTTAATACCACTATTCCCATTGTAGCTTTCCCCTAAATTCCCTGTAGCTTAAGAGTATGCAGGTGTTGGTCCTGACAAGGAAGGGCACCAAAGTGGAGCTGGGAATGATAGGGCAGCAAGAGTAACTGGGGAGGGATGAAACCTCAGCTGCTCTGCAGCAACAAATTCAGAAATAGGTGTCTTGCCCAGGAGATGGGCCCTGATGTTTTCAGACAGGAAGGAACATAGAAAAGCACTCCTATAAGTACAATTTGACAGAATAGCAAAAAGCTTACTTTTACAGCCACAGACTACTCAAAGAATAATTACACTTTAAAAATAATCATTGTGATTGCTTATTAAGACCAGTGATTGTTTGGTATCAGTGTAATACGAGAGGAGATGGCCACCAGGTTTTGAATAGCAGGAATTCTTTTGTTTTGCTTTTTTTGCTGTCCATGAAATTATGAATCACAAAAACATGTGGATAGAATCATGGCTGTTATCTGAGATGTAAATGAGACACAGGCCTGGGGAACGTCTCCCTCCAGTCCACACATCCAGTGGCATCCACTGGAAAGGTTACTGTGCAGAAGCAGCTTTGTAAGAGTTTCCTTCCTTCTGCTGCCTTTTCTTTTGGAAGCACCTGGTGCAAGAACAGACTGGAATATGAAACTGGACTCATTACAACAAGAGATTATAATTTCCATGTCATTCTCTCTATTCCCCAACACCCCCTTTCCCACTGTTTGATAATAATCTAGTCTCCTAATGAAATTCATGAGGCTGCAACAACAAAGGAGTTCGTGAAGGAGAACAGGAGCTTGTCAGATGGTATAGATTTGCATATTAATTAAGATGTTATTAATATTACAAAAACATAGTAATATCCACATGCACTGAAATGGGGGATGATAGATCATAATTACACTCCAGAAAACAAATTTGTACAATGTAGCCGAATCTTGCAACCCAGCAAACCCAGTTCTTCTAACTGAATTATTTTGATTTGTGTGTCATTTCAAGAAGGTTAATAAATGTAGGCTTGCAATATGTTATATAGTCTGTACTTTATTGGCAAAAAATGACTCAAAACTTCAACTTTCTTTCATGCTATGAAGAATGATCAAAAAAAAGTACAGTGGTTTGAAGTTCCTAAGACTGAGGTTCAGAACATCATGCCTTTGACTTCTAAGTGTGAACTAAGGCAGGAGGCTAATCCATCCTTGGGATTTTATTCATGTCTTTGAAGGAAACTTGACTTAACATTGGACAACCTTATATTACTCTTTGCTTGCTTTCAGTAATATAGGTTTATAGACTGCACTGAGAACAGGGAAAGGGCAAAGCAAAACTAAAGGTTCAACAGCTTGCATAGTAGGCTTTCCACTGTCCATGTCTTCTGAAGAGTTAAAGGTCGTAGTTTACACCGAAAAGACTACTTGGCATTTGCCAAGTCTCATGTCAAATGACAGTGTGAGCAGCAGTTTTATGGGACTGATTCCTTCTTTTTGCTGCTTTGTGTGACAGTGATGCCTGTGCAGAAGCACATGATTCTCTCAGAGCAAGATGGTGGCATTTTTATATCTACTTTGCAAAAACAGAAAGGGGTCCTAAAGTTCAGGAGAGGAGACACCCTTTCTTCCAGTAGATTTGCTGCAGTTCAGCCAATTGAAAGTGCATGTTTGTGAGGAAGATGAGGAGGGTCAAGTTCTTGCAACATTTGGCAGCTATGAGTGGCTTGTTCTGTAGCTCCAACAGCACAAGGAATTAAATCGGTGTAAGAGAAGCCTCTGTCAGTCAAGAGGAGAGTTATAAAAAAGCTTGAGTGTGTCATTGCATGGGTGTGATTGAAGGTGGTGATGTGTTTGGGAAGATTTCAATGACTCTTAGGAATCATGATAGACTTGAGTGAAATTTAGTGTTTATCAGTGTTTGTAAGCCTAACAAAGCAATTTGTGCTTTTCTGTTATACTGTGTAACTTATCAGGGTCATTTTGCCCAAGTTAAAGTAGTCCAAGCCTTAAATCTAAGTCAAGAATAATGCTTTGACAGTGAAGCTTGATAAGGACAAATTGCACCCTGCAGAGAGTCAGATTGGTGCAGTTTTGACACAGTTGGTGTGGGAGCAGGACACAGTAATATGCACCCAGGAGGTCTGCAGACCACAGGTGCTAAAGAGCCCAGCATTACATGTCTGCTGCTCTAAAGGGTTTGTGCATATTTGTGATGTTTCTGAAGGAAAGGTGAGATACAGGCAGAGGTTCTGTGCTCTGCTGCTGGTCAGCCTCTTGCAGAGCTGTAAAATGGAAATACAGGAGCCAAGAAAGGGAGGTGACAGATGCTGAAGGTCAGTAGAGGACTCTGCACAGGCTGGGGGGAGCATCCTAGCTCACAGCCAGGCTTTCTTGGGCTCCATTATGCAGATCCATGTTCAAATACTTTTAAGTGTCTCTGTTTATAAATTTTTCTTAGGCAGATAATTCTCTCACATTTAATTTTAAAGAGTTTAATGTGTTTCATATTAGAAACAGTCTAATTCTTTTTAGGGATTGTGAAATAAATGTTTTGATAATACTGTCCTACATTTAGTTGCTTTCATAAGAGCTTGAAAGGTTTTCAGTATCCCTTTCCTTTTTCTCACTGTAACAAAAGGTTTTCCTTTCACTGTTAATGTGGATTAATAAATCTGCATTAAATAAAACATGTAGGAAAGTGACTGTTCTGACAGCCTAAATTGTACTCATTCGTGATGTCTTCTTTTAGAGGTGCTGATGAGTGAGTAACAGTTCCTTGTAGTGCTGCTTTATCTGATCAAAAACATTTCAAATTTGAGTAAACTAATACAGCATGGTAGCCTGGAAGGAAAAGATAGCTTGTTTAGTCTCTCCGCTTCGACACAGGAGTCGTCCTTAGTGGCTGTTCTTTGGCATCTGCCCCATCCAACTGCAAGATGGATGATGGTACCTGCAGGATGAGCTGCGCATGGCAGACACTGGGATATGTACTTCTTGATGAAAAACTGCCACCAGGAATTATGTGGATTTCTTAGCAGGGCCTCTGACACACTGACCAACTCTGCTTTCTCTGATTGCAGGGAATGTGTCACTAAACCCTCTTCCTTTAGATGTTCTCTTCCTTCAGATTCCCTTTCCATTTTTTCTTCAACACAGTTTTCCAGAAGGATCTTTGTGATAAGAGGAACCCTTTGTGAGGTTGTCACAACCTACACAGTAGTTGAATATGCATCTGAGCACAGCTGACAACTTCTTTCCAAACTCAGAATTTACTGTGGAAGTCAGATTGACCTGGTTCCAGGTGGTGCAAGTGAGGAATTACTTCTTAGCACAAGCAGAGACAATTGGACAGCTCAGTTGTACCCTCCATAGATATTGCAGAAAGTCTGTCTTAACCCCTTGTCTTCAAGTCACAAGGGCACAGGTCAGAGAACTGAAACTAGACCAATTACCTGGTGGCAAAGGGACCAATCTGTGTTAAAATATCATTGCGAGTTTGAGACTTTTGTAATTTGTGCTTCTCTATTAAACAGCGCCAACCGCTTCATGTGAAGCAAATTCAGAAAATGTTCCAATTCCTCTTAGCAGCACTTGAACTCTGGTTCTTCCAACTTAGTCATGAAACAGCACTTTCAATTGCCACATTGTCTGACTATAAGGTATAAGCCACTGTACTCCCATTTCTGACTTGTGCTTATGAAAACAATGGTAAATAGAAGTTTAATGCAGTTTTGACTGAGACTGTAGTTCTCTCTTTGTCTTCCTCAGCAGTGGTAATGATCCAGTGCCTATTTGCCAGTATATGCATTAGTGGCCTTTAGACAAAGCACAGCAGGAGCCTGATATTTAAAAGTACAGTAATTGCATGACAGCATCACTTAGTGGAAGTCTTGGTAAAACTGGAGGCTAAAGAGCTCTCTTGCAGCTTTTGCTGTGTTCAGTAAGACTTATTTTGAACATACTTTTTCTAAGGAACTAGCTATTGTTTTGCAAAAGTTTTACTTTTTTGTTTATTCAGTGTATCACAGTGATTCAGTTCAACATGGGGAGCTGGGGGGTTTACCAAAGCCACTGTTCTCTGCCTTTCCCCAACCCTCCCTCCTTCAGGTATGTTAACAGCAGTCTGTGCTATTTTTCTGTGTTTCTGGGGATCTGGTACTGGGCTGAAGTGCTGATCTAGGACATTCAGATACTGAGGTCAGTCTTAGTTGTAGTTTATGTAGCTTTATAACATCACTGAGATTTTGGTGGTACTGGGACTGGAGCTTCCTTTCCTTTCTTCCCTCTGTTCTTCCCCTGAAATAATGTTATGAGAATATTGCTTTATGCAACTGGAAGGAATCCATTATCTGTGACAGAACTGGCTTATACAAAACTTAACTACTGGGGTCAGAAACACTTCACTTTCTTCTTCTGAACAGAAATGTCAATACAATGCAATTTTCAGTTCTCTTGAGCTAATGCATAGCTCTGAATGAATTCATAGCAGGAAGTGCCTCCATTCACTGTTGCTGCAGCCCACACTGGTTTTCGTCCAGGAGACAGATGCCTTTGACCAGGTTGGGGCTATTTCTTCATCCATATGAAGCATCATCTACTTGGAATGAATGGATTTGCCCCACTAACAGTGAACTCTGATTTTTCTCTGATGTGTGAGGCTGCTTTGCAGAACTCAGAGATGGTTATTTCTGATTTGACAGAGACAACAGTAGAAAATTGGCTCCTAGAAATAACTGTATATTCGTAGACTTTGTGGTAATATCTCATGAAGGTGTGATAGGCCAGGGCAGTCTGATTTAACTTTGAAGCCTGCTCTGCTTTGAGCAGGAGGTAGCACTGGAGACCTCTAGAGGTGCCCTACAACCAGAATTTTTTTGTGATTCTGTGACACCCTTGCAGTTTAGCAGGTCATCATATTGCTATTACATTCCTATTTTGTACTGCTTAATGCTCCCTTTCACAGTTCCACAGTAAAACACTTTACTTTCCTTTGGAAACATTACAGTCTTTGTTGCACTTTCAATGGCTCCCGAAAGAATTAAGAGATTTTGTGAATTACATTCAACAGTATTTTTGAGCATAGCTGCAAGACATGGCTGGGCTTTGGGAGTTGGTGGGTGTAGGTAGGAACAGATGAATACAGGAGAGTATTCTAAAGAAAAACATAAGTTGAATCCTAGTATTTAAGAGCATTTAAGCTGTGCTTCCTTACTCATTTCAGTTTGATCATGATTTAAATTACCTGTCTGCTGGTTTTTTTGGTTTTTTTTTTTTTTCAAGGATTTTGCCTATAACTGGTGCCTAAAGCCATGTTCTGCAGAGCCAAAATTTTGTTATTTGAGGTTCAATTGATTTCCCCTTCAGTTTAAAGGGAGAGCTCCAGGACACCAAACATCAATACTGTAACATTGCAGATGCTGGGCAGGTGATGTGAAATGCACTGCACGTTTTAGTCTTTTCCTGTGGCTTTCCCTTTGCTCAGATGCCTTTTGCAATTTCTGAATTCTTTTTCCCATCACAGCCACATTCCCCTTTTAGTTCTGCTCTTTTAAAGAGAGCTTTATACAATAAAAAAAAAGAAAAACAACACTACTTTTTTTTTTCAAAGGGTTTCTCTACTCATTAGCATCACTGTGTGTCTGTTTTAAGTCTATCCTGCTTCAGAAAACAAGTACCTCATCATTTCAGATCTGCTTGTATATTAACAGCTAATCAGCTTTTTACCCTCTGGTCTTCATGCCCTTCTTCACACAGTCCCTGACCCTTTTATCAGCATGCCTCCCCTATTTTGTTCACAACTTAATTTTTGTATCATTCTGTCCTCTTTCATCTCTCCGTGCTATGCATATTTCAATTCAGATTCTCTTCTATTCAATTAATTTTGTTCTATTTCCTCTGCCATTTGAAGAAGCTTCACTGACGAAATTGTTCACATAATAGAATTCCCTTTTCTGGTGCTCAGTCAGTAGCAGTGCATAGGCCTGATCACCCACACAAGTCCAGTGGCATAACGTAATGGGCAGCTGTGCTACAGACATTAGCCCTAGATAAGGTACAGTGGTGTTGGTTTGTGCCAGTTTCAAAGAAGCTTTTTTGGAGTAATAATGAACCATGTTGTCTACTGCCGGCGTGGGTACCCGACAGTGTTCCCTTAAACACCACTGACAGCCTCGTGAGGGAAATCTTCAGAGCAGTAACAATATTAAGAAACTGGACCCTGGAACTAACACTGTATTGATAAGAAATAACCACCTTTCTTTATTTGGGGGAGACTTAGTGTATGAAGGATTTGGCTCCATGGAAGTAAAAAGAAGCAACTTCAACTTTGTGCAGGTTGGCAGAATTTTAACAAAGGAGCCTTAAGTCTTCTCTGCAGTGCTGATAGGAAGTAAAACAGCACTGCACAGCGTGCAAGCAACAGGCATGTCTGTACACATGGTCTGTGTCTGAATGTTGTAACCAACTGTATTTGGACGGGCATCCTCCAGTGAGAATCTCCCTTCTCTGATGGTTCACCTGGAATTTCCTAATAGCCCTTTGCCTTCCCACCAGTTTTGGGAAGCTCAGAATACAGGTCTGAACTCTGTAATGTGAGTATCTCCCTAATGCAGTTAAACATCTCTTATTTTAGATTATTCTCTTTCTCCTCCTAGTAATTTAGAATTATTTAGGATAATGTCTTTAGAAATAGCATAAGAAGCTGCTGATGCCAATATTTTAAAATAGTTATTCAGGAGGATTTCTGTGCAGGATTTATGGATAATTCCTGTAAGTTCATGGAAGAAGGTAGGTGAAGTCATAACTGTGTTTTTATCCTGAAACAGACTCCCAGTCACACCAAAAAAAAAAAAAAATCCTGAAGCTCACTCTGATAGTGCTTTCAACTTATATTGCCCAAATCCAAAGAAACTACAACTTGGTGAATCACTGTTGTGGCCATCTATGAGAATTCAGGTTAGTGCTGGACAGGTTAATGTTTTGGTGCTTACCATCTTCCAGTGCATTCTGTAATTTTTAACGTCAGCCTAGATAGGACAGACAAGTTGCCCTGTAATTTGCTACAAAAAGATCATAAAATAGAGAGGCCCCGAAGAAAGATCACCAGTGATCTTCTAACGTCCTATACAGCGAAACCCTCTTTTTGAATCTTAAGTGAATTTATCTTAATGAAAGATGCTTAGTTAAAACTGAGCTTAGTATATTTACTGGGTGCTTTTGCACAGTTTGAAAAACAATTTTTTAGACAAGTGCAAAAGCCTTCTTTCTCGGTGTGATTTTTAAGAAGGTTCATTAAAAATCAAAGTAAGTCTCAGGACACAGTTTTTCTCTTGGGCCTCATCAAAACCAGCAATGATGACAGACATTAGCTTCAGTAGGGCAAACATCATCCGTGAATGTTACATATAACATTAATCAGTGTTATTCTGGTGGCTGTGTGGTTTAGTGTCAGTTTAAACAGAATAATTACCAAAGTGATACATTTCCCTCCCTTAACGTAATAGATTTCTAAATGGACTCAAAGGAAATGAAGGCATTACTTACTGGAAAGAAATGGCCGTGTAGCATATCACAGTCAGTACAGAGATATATGTATTTTTAATTAATGTTAAGCCCATGAAAGAAAGATGGTTTTTCT
This sequence comes from Megaceryle maxima, assembly GCA_024605025.1. Classification (NCBI taxonomy): domain Eukaryota; kingdom Metazoa; phylum Chordata; class Aves; order Coraciiformes; family Cerylidae; genus Megaceryle; species Megaceryle maxima. The sequence goes on along the minus strand of JANHGN010010546.1, from coordinate 44,792 downwards.
TTTCAGTTAAAACAAAAGCACACACAAATCCCCCACCCGTTTTGATCCTGGATATTAAGATTCTCTGGCATCTGGATTATTGGATTTCATGTATGTATATCAGCTGTCAAAATGTTGAATTAATTTTCTAAAAGTGCTGAAACAACACTGTGAAACATATGCCTTCATCTCCTAAGATCTGCAAAGTAACTGTACAGCTTTGTCTCTTGAGTCTCTAGGGTCCAAAGAACTGACTAGGTATTTCTCAGCTGTGCTGGCAGGGGGAAATACTTGGCTAATAGTAATGGGGCAAACTAAAGCAGTGACAAAACTCCTGGTGGTTTCTAAGGAGCAGGGTTTAGTTTTTAACTTTCCTAAAATCCCAGTGGATTCATAGAGTCTGATTCTGTATTAACAGTCACTGAATATCTGCTTATTGTGTACCATATATTGTGAGGGGGGAAAAAGATTTAGATGTTTTGCTAACAGATTTGTTCATGCCTTTGCATAATTAGGTGTATAGCTGCATTTTCTACTTCCTTTTGATATCCATTCTTGCGAAATCTTCTCAGCAATCGTAGGCTACAACTCAGTTCCAGGACATGTATGGATAGCTGAAAAGGTGTGACATTTGAACTATCTGCTAACCTTGCTGGGGTTCAAACCTGTGGTTCCAGAGGGCCTGTGGGCCCAGTACAGGCACAACACTGCACCAAGGCTTAAAATGTGGAGACCACTTGGAGACTGCCATTACTTGACTAATTTGAGGTTCCATTCTCACTAGAACTTTTAATTCTAACTACCATAGTAGTTTTTCAGGTAAGAAGTTTTGGACCCTGGTTTTATCAGTAGTAGAATTCCAAATCTTTTTAAGCACAAATCTGTGAAATAAAATTGTAAGATTAATTTAATCTTTATTTACTTCTGTTTCCAAATTGATTCTTGATTATATACAAAAACTCTACGTGCTGCCTTCTGGCAGTTCTTGAAAGGACTTTTTTCATAGCAATTAGTCATGCACTGTTTTAATTTAATTTTTTTTTTTTTTCTAAAAATAATTAGAAATCAATTCAATTAAGGCATCGTGTGTGTGTAAAATGGCTTACATGCCTTGTGATGCTTAAAGTTCTGAGCAAGTAAATTCCGTTTTGTGTGTCAGAGTAGGCAACAGCAGGATTTTAATGAGATCATAATTTCATATAGCATTCAGCAACAGGATCATAATTAGAGAATGAGAGTTCAATATTTGGACTGGTGAAAAATTGGAAAGATAAAGAAATAGTCTGGGATATATAGGAGCATAGTGTAAAAGAACCTTTAAAGTATTCCCCATTTATTGGTGGAATATTAAACAGTTCACATGCAGTGTGTATGTGTTTTCCACCTGCTTGAGACAATATCAGGCTTCCTCTGATTATGAAACAACATGAAAATGTTAAGAATATTAGAAAAAGAGAAAAGGGAACATGATTTGAATGAACTCAGTATGGGCTTTCTTAGTTTACAGAGCAATATAATTTTAGTACACAACTAGGCAGACTTGTGTACTACAAATGTTTTTCGTAGTGCCTCTGACTCTATAGATAGCTAAGCTGTGATTAGCTGCCTTTGCCTATATGTCTCCTGAAAGCAGCCGCCTTCTGAAGCGTGAGCAGTGCACGCTGAGCTAGAAACTAATTTAAAATCCTGACTTGACCAGTTCAGATATGTGCTAAGGAATAATGAAATGATTTTTATACAGGCAGATTTGCCTTCCTGAACCCTAGGGAATGATATCCTTCTGTTCCTGGCAGGATCCTGGCATTCAGTTTTTAAAAGGCACATACAAAATTGTACTTTGAAGTCAGTATCTAAATGAGTCGTTGTCCTAGTAATTTATTTGACTTGCATCTTTTTGAAGGCAGAAGGAAGAAGGGTGCTTTCTTTTTGGTTTGGATTGAACACAATTTATAATATTGCTATGTTATTAAGGATAGTAGGAGAAGGATGTAATATTAAATGAGAAGGGTGTGATGGGCCAATTTGGAGATAGAGGTGAGCGCGTCAGTCAACTGTGGCACAAAAAGAGGGCTAAGAGGAAAAACTGAAAGCTGAATACAAAAGAACTCGCCCCTCTCCTGTTCTTATACACAACAATCACATCAAAGACCATGATAAGCATGAGCTTGATGAAATTTCAGGTTGGCACTGTCTCCTATTTGGGTAATGAGGTGTCACTAAAATAAAGATCACAAAATGTAAGTACAAAAGAAGGAAGCCTGCCAGGCTTTGTTAAACCTGTACTTTTGACTGCAGTCTGAAGATTGTCCTGAATACTTTATGCAATGAAAATTTTAAACAATGTGATTAACCTTAACCGTGTCTTTAATATAACACTGGTTTTGAAATGTGCTGTGCTGCTCTGTTAATACAATATTTGTAATTGATTAGTATTTGTATTGATTAGGCAGAAAGATGCACTTTCACGAACAGGGTACCACCTGCACACACACACACAGGCACAACAGACTCCTGCTAGAGGAGCATTCATAACTTAAAACAGGCAAAGCAATAGGAGCAAATAGGTACAGATTTTAGTTCTTACCTGTTATGCATTTAAGATCATGATTTGAATAGTTCACAATTCAAACTTTTATGAATAATTTAAGCACCGGTAGTACTACCATATTACACATAATCAAGACTATCACTCTACACAGAGTTTAATCAAATGGGCCATATATTAATTCCACTGAAGTTAATTAGAACTTTTCTGCTGATTAAATTTGAATCAGTGTTGAATGCAAATATTGCTTTAATTTTATAACAACTTCTGTTTAAATAATCAGAATGCTTTTATACCTGCTTCCATTGAATATATGCCTGAGACGTTCTGGGTCAGCAAGAATCTTGCTTACTTTATTTCATTCTGGGTATTTGCTGGAAGTTACTACAGTTACTACTAAACATGTTTATTTGTGTTTCTCCTTCCACGTGTTTGCCCTGATGCTAACAATACAATAAGCCCTGGAAGGATGCTAACGTGCTCCTCTATTACACATCACTGTCTGAGAAATGTCAGTGCCTTTAAAGAAAGGGATTCTTTCCAAACTGCATAGTTGGAAACCTGAGGCTTAACGATATGGGGTTTACCTGAAATCACCATCTCACAACTACGCTTAGCTGGGGAGAGAACCTGACAGTCCTGTCGCCAACTTCTGCAATATACATCCTAAGGAATCATATGCCAATCTTATTTTACCATTTTATTGCCATAATTCCATTTGTTATCCAATATTCCTCTGATGTTTGAGAACCTTGGGTCTTAATTCTTACATGCTCTATAAATAAATATGCTGGTTCTTACTGGATTTAATTATTTCCCTAGAAACAGATTTCAGGATTTGGAGAAAGGCTGTGATTTTTATTTTGCATGGTTTCTGCAGCAGGGTGTTGTGACTTCGTGGAGCTGCATGATATTACCAACTAAAGTGTTAGAAAGAGACGCAAGGCTGTGAAAGTTAGGCGAGTTGTGAAGTAGAGGTTTTCCATCTGCAAAATGGATGATTGTTGGAAGGCAAACTGATCAAAGAGTTTGCCCCATGTTTTCTACTATGCTATCTGACGGTAAATAATATTCAGGCAAAATAATGAACCTCCTTATTTTTATTTTATCAGCCAAATTTTGGCACCTAGAAATTAAACTAATTTTGAAAATACCCTTCATCATTTTTCACTGAGATTTTGATGAAGTGATGACTGGTTTATCTGAAGTGTTGCCCTTACATTAATCTTTGTACGTCTGCACGATGAGTGGAAATTTTTGGGCTAATGCTATTTTTCATCCCATCTTTGGTATATTTGTCTCTAGGATTGCTATGCATTTACGTTTTAAAATTATTATTCATAGTAAGCATTATCCCTAATTTGCAACAGTGCTACACATTTATATCAAACTCAGGATCATATGTACAAATCTGTGAAATTAATTTGATCCTTTGGTTTGTACTTTTAAGTATATATTTATCCTTTGCCAAATAAGAGGAGTTTTATATGACCATTTGAGGGGTTTACTTAAGGTATTGAACTTTCCATGGAGTGTAAGGGATCACTACTTAATGTTATGGACTACTAGTCTTATAACAGTTTTATTAATAACATGATCACTTCTCCTTTGTAATCTATATATTTTTTTTCCTCCTTTTTCCTACTTCCATATTTTAGAAGAATTAAAGTAATGATGATAGAGTTATTTTAATTGTCTCTAGATGGGTGTATAAAATGTCTCATGAAGGCTGTACCTGAGTGCCCTTCTGAAACAACTAACTGGTGATAAATCAGGCAGTGAGGGTAGTGGCAAAACCAAATTACAGACACGTTTGTTTTTAAAGAATCCCTTCGCTTCATGGCCACCTTAATGTACAGCAAAATAAGAACAAACTTTATTACCTAGTTGCGGATACATTCTCAGAAATTAAATGGTGTATTTAATGCTTTACATTCCTTGGCAGGTTTATATGTTGTACACTTGTGGAAGAAACTTTTTAAAAAAAGTTTGGTGAGGTAAACAGTCTATTTTAGCCTGGGAAAACAATACCAGAACACAAACAATAATTAGCAAAGGCTGCACAAACTGCTGCTTCGTACCAGTAACCTGAAAAGTACAGAACTTGTGTTGACAATTCAGTCAAAACAGCCAGGTCCTAGGTCATCTTGGGGAGAGAAATGCTAGATTTCAATCACTGCTCTAGATCCTAGATTGCTAAAACTGCTTTGAAGTTCTCTTATGATCTTCTGTAGAGAGGTTGAGAATCAAAATTGCAGAGAAGTTAAGAAGTAAAAGGATAAAAGAAGCAAATCCTGAAAAGAAATATGTTCAGAGGCTTTGACTTTTTTTTTTTTTTCAGGTTTTGCTTTACAAGACTCTTCTTAAAAAATCATCTTCAGTGGTCAAATAACTACTAAAATCAGTCTACCTATCCCAAAAGGAAAATGCAGACTTGGAAGCTAAATTTTGGCTTGCTAATTTTGAAAGTGTGGCCCTCATCTCTAGATAGATGTTAGGAGATGCTGCATTTAGAAAATTACTTTGGTGATCTCACATTACCCACAATTCTTAACAAGCAAACCTTTTGTTTATTCCGAAGGTGCTGCAGTTTCTTGTCTGAGCCAGTCTGATTGAACAGCAAGAAATCACCTTTTAATTGGACAATGTATCTGTTGGTATAATTTTTTTTTTTCTTCACAATTAGTCATTCACAATGGCAATCAGTTGATTGGAATTTATAGCACTGGCAATGTCATAACTGTCTCCAAGACAAACATCCCACTAATTCCAATTCCAGTATGAGAACTCATATTACCTCTGAATTCTTTCCAAAGTAGCGGGATATAATGTGTTCACTCTACTGCAGTATACTTAATAAAATAAATCAGGAGTAACAGTTAATGGAAATGTTAAGGTACATCACTATATGGAAAAAGAAAATAGAGAGGAATATTTTTAGGTATATAAACTAGTGTAATTTCCCTTTCCCTATGCTATCTCTTCTTCCTCACCAGGGTAATGATCTGTCTTATCACTGAAGTGCCTCTACTAAATCTATTGAAATGTCAAAAGCGAACTAATATTTACATCAGAATAATAACTACAATTACTTACCCACTTTCCAATTCATTTAGAGTGAATTATTCTTTAGTACTGTGAGAAATTGAGCCTTTTTGTAGTACTGGAATTAGTTTAATTAATCCTTTTTCACATACAGCAGGCTGATAAATGAAATTCAGCCTGTAATTAGGGGTGCTTTGAGTGATTGACAGTTTTATTTATTACAAAGAGCAGTACTCTCTTACCTCGGAGTTTTTTCCAGTTTTGCAATTAATGATTTCAACTGGGGAGCAGATCATCATTCTAGAAGGACTTTCCAAACAATATTTTTAGGGACTTCTTGGCATCATCTATCAATTGTTGCACACTTGTAACCGTTTAATTTGTAAAAATGACTGATAAAGAATGCAATGTGTAATACCAAAAGTGGAGCTGAAAAGTTTGTAGGAGCTGGAGAATATGATATATTTGTCTAGTAGAATTTCCCACAAGTTGACATCCTATTTTCATCAGGAAGGAGAAAGGGTAATTGGATTTAAATGTCAAGATGTTCCTTCTGTAGGTTTGAAGTCGCACATCTATTTTTTCAGCTACAGTTTTTGCTTGTGATTATGAAAACTGTACCCACTTGTCACTGAAGATGACAGTAAAGAATTCTCTAGGAGTGAGTTAAATGTTGAACCATAACCTGAAGATTTGACACAAGCAGCATAACACCACTGGTACAGATGAGAAATAAATTATTCCATTGGATTTGGAAGATCGTAGGTGAAATAGTGTTTTTACTAAGAAGCAACTCAGATGGAGCTAAGAAAGATTAATCCAGCAACAGATTTCTAATTGAGGAAAATACAGATGTAGATTTCCAAGAAGTGAAGACAGTTGCCTACAGGCGGAAAACACTGGCAGATTTGTTTTCCTATCTCCTACGTTTTCTAGATATTTAGAAGCAAATGGAATGCAACATCCCTAGAATGATAGGTGTTCCCCTAGATAAAGACTTGCATGTTTGAAATAGTAACAGGAGCTTTAATTAATGGTGTAGAAATGTGCAGATAGCTGCTAATACAATGCACTTGGCAGTAATTCTGTTCCATGCATTTGACTTGCTGCTACTCAATAGATGTTGGCTTCTCTTGGCTCCCACTGAACTCAAAAATAACCAAGGAGCATGGTTAGTTAATTAAAATTGACTAAGTAACAATTGTCATCTTCCTTCAGTGGGAAGGGGTGTCTGGGCTACATCTTGTTTATTTTTCTAGAATCTCCTTGAATTAGAGGAGAACCTAGGGAGTTTCTCTTGAGTTGCTGAGGTTCAAGGAGAACCCACATGAAGGCCATCTTCAAGTGTTGGGTTCATATTCCTGTTGTGTGTCATGTTCAACTGTAATGGATTACCTGTGTAAGAACACTACTTGTGAACAAGGATAGTATCATTTCAGTTATAGATCTATGTGTGATATTTGTTATAACAATGCTAAATATACTTAAAGTTCTGAAAAGCAAGTCTATTTTGTTTTAAAAGAAATGTTCTTGGTATGTGTGTTACTTTTTCCTATTTATAGCTCAGGTGTTTTTGAGATTACTTGTAATGCTTTAGGAAACACACAACTCAAGGATACTGTTTGATACTGAAGTAATTTTTATGTATCTCTGTCAGTCTGTGAACTCTATTTTGAATATGAATTATCTTTGCTTTCTCATATTCTCTTCTTTTTTCACCCCTGTTCTGGACTGGTATCTCCAAGCTCCAATATCATTAAAGGCCAGTTCACTTGGAGTACTTCAGCATGTAAGATTGTACCTTGGTTTAACAAGGAAATAATAATATCAGGGAATTAATTAGGGAGCTATGATTCTTGTTGGGTCAGATAAAGAGAATGCATAATGAAGAGGGATGGAGGGTTTAAAACCAGTGCATTAGCTACTCCAAGATGAGGGAGAAGTATGATAGTGACGGAGAAGCAGCCCTGGCCCCTAGAATTGAGTTTGGCCCTAGCTCTAATTGGTTTCTAATTGATGTCTATTTATTCTGCTTTATCTTTTAAGTGAAGAGCATTTAGAAACCTGATGGTGGTGGTAGAGCTCAGAAACTTTGTTCTAAACTGACTGGTGTGCTACACAGTATGCTTGTGACAGCTCCCTGGGTCAGTTAAATCTCCACAAGGTCTTGCATGGACCTTACTTGTCCGTTGTTAGAACAGGTGGGCTCAGAAATTACATTTGGGTTGAAGTCTCAGCTTTTGTTCAGATGCTGGTGGCCAAAACCCCATGGCATAGTGAGAAGAGACAGAAAGCCACAGTACTAATGCAAAGCAAGTTGATCTTACTGGGCTTGCTCGGATTTGTGAAAACATTATTTTATTGCTGTTCCTAAGTAGTTCCTTTAGCTGAGCACAGGCAAAACATTTAGTCTTTTACAGGTTAGAAATTACACTTTTTCTAGCGATTGCAGTGCAGGTGATTTGTGCAGTTTTCCTTCTTCCCACATGCTTGACAGTTCAGTGAAAAGAAGGTGGGAGAGTGTGAACACTGTCTGGGGCCAGGGTTGATTTGCAAGGCTCCTCATGGAAAAGCGGAGAGTAAAAGTTTTGATGTTCCACTAATCTTCAGTGCAGCAGGTGACTGACAAGCATCTGGAGAGCATTTCTCCCTTTCCTCCTCTGGTGTATTCTCTGGCTGCTGCTGATGTACCAAAGCTGCTCTGTCAGAAAGTCTAATTTGACAGTTACAAACTTCTAAATAACTTCAGATTTCTGAGTTACTTAATGAAAGCAATTAACAAGAGACACTGGGGTTGGGAGCAAGAGCTATCAAATAACCTACTGTTGTTGATACTTTTATGCTTTTTATGGTGCCTTCTGGTTCCAGTGTCCTTGATAATGACATACATTTGCAATCACTAAAATTCTGTAGGTGGACAGTAATAATCAGATGATAGATTACATGTGGCAGGGTAAATGTGTGGCAAAGACACAAATGCAAATCCCAGTTCTTACAAATAGCTCTGAATGAGCTTTCTTATCTGTGTGTCATAAGCATGGCTTCCTTCAGACAATAGATAATCAGGGAAGTAGATTTTAGTCTTTTTTTTAATCTAAGGATGAAAAACTACAATAATTTTTTTTAATACAGTTTTACCAGTATATATATGGATTTAGCAACTGAATTAAAAAATATTACTATTTTTTTATTTTAACATCACTGCATATTATCACTTTACAGTCCTATGTGTATCATTACTCACTGGGCTGTTATTCAAATGCTTTTTTAATATTTACCCTTGAATAGAATTTTTGTTTGTACATTTGACTTTTGAGTTATTAGTTGGATGGGAGCTTCAGGGTGTGGTGGTTATTTTTTTTGTTTGGATTTTTGTGGTTTGTTTTTTATTTAGTTTTTAATTTAAATGTATGAAGGTGAAGGAAATGAAACCTCTCATTTTCCACCAGTTTGGGTTGACTGCTGTACCTGGCAAGGCTCCTTCTGTACGTCACCAGGTTGTTTAGGACCTTATATATACTTAATTCACTCCCTGAAGCTATTTTTCTATATGCAGACAGTACAAATTCCTGTTGTGCTGTGACTCCTCAGTGGCCCTATGTAGTCTGATATTGGGATGCCTGATAGATGTGATGGGAGTTATAACTCCATTATTATTTCTGCGATATTCAGTTAATAAGTAATATTAGGAGTTAAAGGTCTTGAAGAAGCAGCCAGTTTAAATTGATTTAGAACCATTAAATGCTCATCTACTCATTAAATGCATGAGGAAATCCTGTGGATTCCTTTTTCCCATGATATTTCTTTTTCCAGCCAGAGCTATGTACCTTATCTTGATGCATCTGAGCGGGGCAGAGGGGAGTTGTGTAGGTGGTGGCTGTCAGTGGGGTGGCTGCCCCCACCAGTTGCGAAGGGAATTCAGTGAAGTGGGTTAGGAAAGTGGAGGAATGTTTTAAGGTTGTTAGTGCCATATTAGTGGGATGATCCAAGAACCTGAGGCATTGTATGATCTGAACAAATACAGATTCCTATCTTGCATGTTACCTTTCCCCTGCTGGAAATGTGCAGAGTAAGACTAGAGAGCCTGAAGCCTTTCTGCAGCCCTCAGTCCAGAGCTGGGCAGAACTGGAGGAGATACAGGCACAACCCAATAGACTATGAATAAAGGAGGAAGCTGAAGAATTAATCAATCACTATTTTTAAAGCTGCAGGATCTTACCTTATTTTTTTTTTTTTTGTTCCCCTAATACATGCAGGTTTCAAGGCCCAGGGGGAAGGTCCATGTGGTCTTTCCTCTTTGATGCTGTTTTAATTTAAAATGCTTTATAAAGAGTCATGTGGCAGGCATAGTGGCAAGCTGGAATCTAGTATGTATAAGAAGTTTTTTTCTAGGCTTACAAGTTTTAGGAACAGCAGCTTTTGAGAGGATGACATGTATCTACCTCAGTGATGCCTGACAGATGTCTATCTAACCTGTGCTATAAGGAATTCTAGGGTTTCCTAAACATATCTTAGCCACCTGTTCCATTATAATTACCTTTTGTCGTATAGAGTTTTTTTCCCAATCTAAGTCCTTTTCACTGAAAATTAAGCCAATTATGTCTTGTCCTCTCTCCAGCAGACACAGAGAATAATTCATCAAACTACCTCTTAGTAAGACCCTTTTACATTAAGACAGTTTGTCTCATGTCCTTTTCTGATCCTCTCTTTTCTACATAGAGAAAAAAAAAAAAAAAAAAAGCTGAATCTTTTAATTTTCCTCTATTTTTTTCCCAAAGCTTTTAGAATTCTTATTAACTCCCTTGAACCTCCCTGTTCTGATCTGCCTGCTCTGACAGGGTGTGCCTAGAAGCCAAAAAGATTAATTTCTTTTCAGACTCCAGATCTTAAGGATGCCTGGTCCTAGCAATCATGAACTAAACCAAGAGTCTTTTGAGTGTCTTGTGTATTCGGTTGTCTGTATGAGCATGTGATCCCCTTATAACACTTTGAGCATTTCCTTAGCTAAACATGAAAATTACTGAATTATGATCTTCACTTCTATAACCAGTCTTTACAATAACACCATACTAGGGTTGTTTTGTCTTTTTAAAGTTTGTTCCCTTTCTGTTTTATGGCATGTTCAGTGACAGCAAATGCTATAAGCAAAATACAGGAATAGTGTGTCGAGGAACAAGGGAAATTCCCCCAAAGTACATTTGTGTGGTCAGTTAGAAAGCGTTCTTGTTATCTATCACTGGATTTTTTTCATCTCTCCATAACATTTGAGTGCACATTGTGTATGATAGAGTATGCAGATGTTTGACGTGATTAGTAATTTCTGAAGCTGGCAATTCTTAAGTGACTACATTTCCAATGATAGCAGGTTCCTTCCTTGTTCTTGTAATTGTTCTACTGAATAGTTACAGATCAACAAATGCTGAAATAAATATTTCAAAACATGGGTTGTTTTTTTTAATTGTTGTGACCCACATTTTGACTGAAAATATTTTTATTAACACTGAGCATTCAATTTTTGGCATTTAGGATAGTAATCATCTTTAGTGATGATGGTTTGCTGTAATGCCTGAGCGATTGAACTATTCTGTGTGCTTCTGACATAATTTTTAATTTTTTGATTTACTTGGAAAGAATGACATTATGTAATGGAGCAGACTGTTATAGTTGTAAAATACCACCATATAAGGTGGAAATTCAGTATGGTAACAAGGGCATTTAAGATTGTAGCTTTCTAGAACAATGCTGATGAGAATTGATGTCCTTCCCAAACTAAATGCAGGATTTAGCTCTGTCTTAATACTTGTCCATAGTTGTAATCTTAAGCAGAAGTGTAATTTTCAGAACTTTGAAGTGTCCTCATGACTGTGGTTTTGAAAGGTGTTTCATAAATGACAAATATGAAAAAAAAAAAAAGAGAAGTTTTTGAAGACCTTTGGCTTGTAGCCCCGAATGTTAGAGGAAATTTGTTTTCTGGCTTTGTCCCAGTTCCATCAACTATGTTACATAAAAATCTCTAGCTTGCACAGGCTGTCAAGTTTTAAATTTCTGAATAAATTAATTTAAATACAAATTCAATTATTGAAGAAAAATGTTACCAATTACGTAAAGGAGAGAAAAATGAAATATAAGTTTATGCAGAAAGGAAACTTACTATGATATTCTACAATACATAGCATTACAGCATACAAAAGCTGCTTTGAAGTATTACACAACTGAGTGTGGATAAAGTTGAGTCTAGTTCCAGGCACAGACCTCTGATATGGACAAGGTGTTAAGTATATACTTCTTGGTCTACTAGTCAGCAGTAAAGTCTTCTGTCAGTTCAGACAAACTCTGAAACAGATCCTGCCTTCTGCAGTTGTGATCTTTCTATTTTCTCAAGCTTCCTATCCACAATAAATTATTAAACAGAAAATATAATGTCTTTTATAAGGTTGTGACCAAATAAGAGTTAAACCCCAATCAGTGGCAAAACCCTATTGATGAATTTTTAGGCTGGATGAACAGATGTCATTGGATTAATCTCACCTCCCCCCCCCAAAGTGAATCCAGGAAATTATGACTTGGGTTTCTGCTGACCAACCTCTTTTGTCATATTCCCTTCAAACAAATCTTGACTTTTGCAGTGTGTGTGTAGGATTCCTGCATGGCCTTTCTGTTCTGCAAGCTCATGCAAAGCTGTGAAGTAGTGTTTCCCTTGACTTTGCTCATCTGAGGACTCTGCAGGATTAGAATAAACACTGAATTGGGACCAGGAATTAAGGGAACAGAGCTCTATTTTAACAGTAACAAAATTAAATGACATTTAATCTTCACCTACCTGGTTTTAATTTGGAGTTTTAGAGTTGCTGTCTGAGTAGTTTCACTGAATTTCTTACACTCTTCTTGTCCATTGCCCTCCTAGCACTTCTGTTTTCTTTGCAACAGCATCAGCACAATTTCTCTAACTCACTTTATTGTATTGGCAATGTCCTTAACCGGTGACAGCTAAGGCAACACGTTTCTGTTACTGGTTTCTTCTTCTGTAATTTATAAGATTGATTACTTCCCCTTTCCTGTTAATACATCTTCAGTTTATGATAGCCAATATCCTTGGCAGTACCTTAAGCAGAAGAGGAATCTGACTTACAGTGTATAGCGAACCACAGCTTTATTCACCAAGTTCATTTTAATCTCTGCATCTGCAGTCATAAAATGCAATGCAGTTATTTCTTTATCTCTAAATTAAAGTAATTGTGGGGGTAGATTTATGGAGGGGTTTGGTTATAGCAATGGAAGTTTTTGTTGGATGATTCTGAAAGCTGCAGAACTGTGGATAAACAAATTAAAACAATTTCTTGCTGCATGTGAGGTGTTAGGATGCCTAATGTCTTATTAAAAAGTAGGATTCAGAAATCTATGAATGTGTTTGTCATTGCAGAGATGTAAGAAAAGGTTGAGACTAAATTTGTTTCTGAGCTCCCTGTGAAAATATTGTGGCTTACATCCAGCCCCCTTTAGCAACAGTAATTTCCCATTGTGAAACAAAGGAATGCCAAGATTTGTCAGATATTTGTGTATATCAATTACATACTGTGTTTTCAGTTAAGTCTATTGTCACCAGCTAGATATAAAGTAGAAGATAGGTTTGGGTAAGGGAAGAGATTTTCCTTTATAAAGTTCTGTCTAATGAGGATTTGAAATATTTTTCCCTTTGCTTCATAGTAAATCCCCTTCAGGAAGTGGACTTGCAGTTGCATGTGACCAGGTTGTGGTGTTTTCCCATGTTCTTGTTTTCTACTGAGCTGCTGTCACTGCCCTTGGACATACGCTGTGTCATGGCAATGGTGAACTGAAATCATCTGCTGAAAGAGCCCTAGTTGAGGTTTACAGTGCACCAGAGCAGGCCAAAAGCCTGCACAGTCAGCTGCAAAGACTGAGATGAAGAGCAGTAACTTAGAAACTGTGTAATTCAATTATACTTTAGTTGTGTATTTGTACGCTTCTCTTCCCAGGCAATTTCTTTAATAGGCCCTGGAAATTATGATGCATTCCAGTGGTATATCACATAGTTTTGGAAAAGACCTATGTTAAAAATGTCCTTTTTCTCAAAGGTGGTGTTACTTCCTTCCTACAAGTGAATCTAAGCCATTTTGATTGCTGCTGTATTATGTTTGCCAGGGATGACTTCTTCCCCTAAGAATTTGCTGTTAGTTTTGGAATGGATTGAGGTTCAGGATTTCTATCATCTATATGCTAATATTTTGATCAGATGAATTCTCCCTCCCTCTTTTTACCTAATGAATGATGACCTTTCTTTTCTGCTCCCTATCTAGTAATATATTTAGACATTAAGTATAAATCTTTTTAGCAAATTAATTGCTTAGGTGTGTTTGCCATATAATAAACTGTTTATTTGGGAGAGCAAATGTTTTGTTTAAACAGGAAAACAAATTCCCTAGCTTTTTTTTTTTTTTTCCTGGTTATTGTTTCTGGTTGGTTGGTTGGTTGGTTGGTTGTTTTTTGGGTGTTTTGTTTGGTTGGTTTTGTTTTTTTTGTGTGTGTTTGTTTGTTTATGGACAGAGTTAGCCACTGCAGCATGGTTATAATAATAATATAAAGCTAGTATGCTGTATTATTGTCACGGTTTAGGGTCAGGGCTGCCCCTTAGACCTATAACAGATGCTCTCTGTTAACCCCCCTCCCTCCCCAAAGTGGAAGAGAAAGGGAATGAGAGAGACTTAGCGATTAGAAAAGGAAATGATAACAGTTTGGGGTCACCTGCCCTGTCCGCTCCTCCCTGCAGGTGCAGCCTTTCCTGCACCCCCCAATGTGGTGCACAAGATCCAGCAGTGGCCTTGGTCTGCACACCAATCCTTGGTAGTAACTC
>JANHGN010010546.1:19483-30254 GCA_024605025.1 Megaceryle maxima | reverse complement strand
GCAGTTAGTTAGAAGAACTGAGCTAAAAAGTAAGATCACTGAACAGAACCAGCTCTGTTCTCACCCAAACCAGGACAATTATGAAGACTCCAAGTACATAATATAGTAGATCTGTTATGTGAAACTACATTGAACTAAAAAAACCTCATTTGACGCTTGAAATCGAGGGAGTTAGTTCACATTCTTTTCAAATATATATTCTTATTTGCGTTCTTCACTGACCATTCACTGGGAAAAAAGTATTCTTGTCTTGCACTCAGGCATATTTTTGTTCCCTCCTGCCCTGAGCCTTCAGCGATCCAATAAAAGTCCTTCATACAGGTGCAAAAGCATGTGCATTGACTGAAATATTAAGGCCTCTGTTTTCCACCCTGACTACATTACAACATTTTATGTTAACTATGTCAGCTGAATAAAATGACATACTAAAATAAAAGTACTGATCCTCATTCTTCAGGATGAAAATGACTTCATTACCTTACACGGATCAGTATATAGCATCAAGAGTAAAAGAGAAAAGAGTAAAGTTCTTCATAGTGAGCCTTTTAAAATCAGGATAGCATTTGTCATGCAAGCCATGTGTTTGTTAAAGGACAGGATATTCCCAAGATTCCTCTTTAAGGCATTTGTTAAATGTGACACAGGCTGAAGGAGAATTTTCAGTGTATACTGTAGAGGTACCTGCTGGGTGAGATGTCCCTGCAGAAAGAAATCGTCAAACCAGTAGACTGGCATGGAGGTACTCGCTGATGATTAGGCCAACCATCGATGCCATTGGAGAAGAGGGTACATTTGAGGTAGATGTAACATTTGCAATAAACACTCTAACAGAGTTATTTACACACATGAATATTTTACACTTTAGATGTCTGATAGTGAGGGTATTAATGTTAGGATTAAAAGACTTGACCCTACTGCTGCCCCCTGCAGAACCCCTACAGATGCTAAGAGTGGTTCTGGCATGAAGTTCTGCAGTGAAATGCTTTAAAAATTATGCCAAAGAGGGAGAAAGAAAAAGGACAAAGAAGCAACATCAAGGCTGTGCATTTTGGATTTTAAGAGCAAAGTGGAGCAGCTGTGAGTGAAAGATCCTTTAAACAAAGACTGACACAAACCTGTGAAATGACCTTTACCTGGAGTACTGTGGATGTGATCAGTAAATTCAAGAAAAGCTGAGGTGCTGTGTGCTAGCTTTAACGAGCTTCATGGAAAGGGCAAGCATGAAATTAAAGACGAATTAGTTTGTTACAACTTGGATATTTGTCATCTTGTTCAGGAGAGATGTTTTCAATTATTTCTGGCATAAGAGTTGAGATTAATCAACAGTTTTAAAAATTAAATGCATGGAGCAGTTTGGGAAAGATGTAATGTCTTCTGTATTCATCTGAGCCTGTGATACTGGAGAGAGGGAGGGAATGAATGAATGAATGAACAGCCTGAGTTGAAGCTTTGGGTGTGTGAGGAAAGGGAAAAAATGAAATACATACAGGAGATACTTTTAGAAGTGGCTAAATCACATCAAATGTAGTTATACAGTGCTGTTTCTGCTTGAAAGGATGAAGCTAAAACTCCTTGATTCATATGGCATATTAGAGATCTCCTATTTATTTTGGCTTTTACTTACCAAAATGAATCTGTAGAGAGATTCTATCCAAGTGAAAAAAGAAAAATAAAAGAAAAAGAAAATAATGGTTTAATTGTTTTGACTTTTCCACTCCTGTCCTATAACTCCCAAGAAATCCCTAGTTTGTAATGTTGTCAGAAAAAAAAGCTACCAGTTCAGGGGGCATTGTAACTAACAATTGTTGGGACTGTGGGTGAGTACACATCCGTGTGTAAAGGAGCACCTGACTTGAAGGTGGTTATTTTTGATGGAGAGTGTGACTGGGTTGGCACTAACGGAGTGGAGCTGTGTAAACAAGTTTCTTGCCAAGCCAGTTGTGATTGGAGCCCCTA
The DNA here is from genome assembly GCA_024605025.1 of Megaceryle maxima. Taxonomy (NCBI): domain Eukaryota; kingdom Metazoa; phylum Chordata; class Aves; order Coraciiformes; family Cerylidae; genus Megaceryle; species Megaceryle maxima. The sequence goes on along the minus strand of JANHGN010010546.1, from coordinate 28,298 downwards.
GTAATAGGAATTTCAAATGGGGGATTAGAGATTCCAGAGTAGCTTTAAATTAGAAATAAAGTTGGCCAAGTTGGTGGAAGCACTGTCAACAGCAGCCCCTTTCAAAATTACAGACAACAAAATGGTTTTGCAGATTTTACAAACAAAAAAGGAGTAAGATTAATGTTTTTAAATTATCTCCTGTAATGTTATGGGCAGCTAACAAGTCTGCTGGTCAGTTTATAAATAAAACTGGAATAAGAGATAAGCAGCTATTTGCTGATAGTGTGATAACTACACATGCAGCTTCACCTTTTTGAAGACACAGAACAATCAATGCAAGGGTTGTAATTTGTGTGACGAACTAACTAAAGAGAAGATTGCAACAGATCCTATTAAAAGGGATATTATCAGATGGCAATTACTAATGATGTTCCTCAGAGATCAGTCCTGGCTTTAAGCCTGCTGGTATTGATTAATGATGTGTGTGGAAGAAGTAGATGGGTACTGAAACTTGCGGATGGTGTGAGTGGAGTGAGGTGCTGCAAATACTAGAGACAGCAAAATAACATAAAACATTCCTAGCACAAATTTGCTATTTCTACACTTTCAGGGATCAAACATAACTTTATACTATGACCATAAAGCTTTTGGAAGTGGTGGAGGTGGAAGAGGTCTGGTGGGCTGGAGAACAGCTGGAAGTGCGGTGTGAGATGGGCAGGTTGTGGCTCTGGTGATGCCTGGCTGGGTGCTGTTTAACAGCAACAGAGAAACCCTGGCCCAGGTGAACTGGCCTGACTTCCAAATGGGGCAGTTGTGGTGGAGGGGATAAAAACTGTTTCAATATGGAGCTGTGGAAAGGACTACATAGGACTACATTCCACACAAGGAGCTTTCTTCCACATCAGAAACTAAGAGCTTGGTAAGAGTCCTTGGATTCTGTGAGCAGATATACATAAGGGGATTGAAAGGAGACCAGGTTACTGTTTGTAGCAGTATGAATTGTATTAATACTATATTGTAGAACTCCTGTTGATCATCTACAGAGGTGGAAGATGCTGTTCTCCCCTTGACTGGTAATTTTGTTTTTTTTCCCCTCCTAAATTAGCTGTTGAAGTGTTTTGAGCTCCACAGCTCCTTGCATTCTCTCAACCAGGGTATCCATTAAACACTTTCCTGAGCCTGGATATCTTGATCAGGTGGCTGTATCTGTGCCATGCTCCTCTTTGTGGCTTCACATAGCTGAATTACCTACTTTTTGAAACAGTGCTCCACATTTTTCCAACTCTGAATCAATTCTGTTCCTTTTTCTTCTGAAGCTCACCCCCTGCCAAAGGTATTTTTTTCTTTCATGCTTAGGTGTGCTTGGGCTAAGCTATGATACTACTTGATGGGTGTATATGTGAGGGTTTTTTTATTTCTCACCAGGCTATCAGAGCTGGAAAATCTCACATATTACAGCACGCTGTTTCTTTTGTCCAGGTGGTGGAAGGCATATAATGCTCATTTTAAAAGTCTGTTATGAGTCTACTTTATGTTAATTTGCTATTGAATTATTCTGCCTTGAGCTAGGAGCTTTAGGAAGCACAGACTTCAGTATTAGATAAAAACCTATTCAGTCTACTTTGACATCAGTTCTCCATGCTGCACAATGGTCATTTATTTTTAAACTACAATTTCTTCTCTATTTGTATCAGAGAACAGTATGTGAATGCACAAAGGAATGTCACGAGAAGTGATCAAAGTGGCCACCTACCACACCTTAAGAAGAAAGTAAAGGCTTGATTAGAAAGATGCTAAAGTTAAAATCATGGAATTGAACACCATAGTCTAAAATGCACCTGCATCTGTCATTGTTCTTCAAGTGGCTGAAAATTCTAATAAATTAATTTTATACTGTTACCTTAGAGTATCTATGGTACACTGGGAACTCTCTAAAAACTGTGGCATTCTTGTTTGTTTTGCATGCAGTTGACAAATATTATCTCAGAAAATAGGTAGTACAGGGTCACGTGGTTAGCAATTAGGATATACAATTTTCTGGAGTTAATTTCCCATTATGTGAATATTTTTCTCTTCTCTCCTTATTTTCCACTCGGAGGCTATTAAAAGCCCTAATGGAATAGCAATTAATACAGCATGTTTGGATTTACATTGGCTAAAATTTCACTGAAGCTGTGAAAAATATTAATTAGGTTCCTATGGTGGCAGCTTGTGCCATCCTCTGCCGCTGTACTGCAGGGGTCCCTCGTGTAGGTGCTGCTGACAGAGCTGTCTTTGCTCTCTGGATTTAAGCAGTGGGAAGGACCTTGGCTAACTCTGTGCCTTTTGCCAGGGATGATGCAGACTCTTGTCTCTGCTGCAAGGGAAGAGCTGACAGAAGTCAGCACTTTGCTCTTTTAAAACTTTATTTTTCCAAAAAAATGCTGCCCAGATCAGCCTAGTGTTATCAGAATGGTAGCTTAGATAACCTTACAGGTCTTTTCTTCCCTGAATTTCAAGACATCTTGGATGTTGTGAAATTTTGTTGACTGGTGTGATAGACCATGCATTTATATTACTGGTAACCAATTTAGCTTCTGGCCAGCAAAAGAAAACCACTATGAGCCAGTAGTCCAGGTTTATGCTGCATGTCAGGCCTCACCTGCTTAGGTGCAATCTGCCTACAAGTCTGAAAAATCTCCAGACTTGCTCTGTGGCAATAAAATTTCCCCAAAACTGAATTATTAACAGGGAGGTTTCTGGATTTTGAACGTGAAGCTTCAGAGGACAAAAAAGTATTATCAGTGGGAACAAATCACTCTTTCAGCTTCATGTTCACCATGACACCTCCAATATTTAAGTAGCTGTGGATGCACATAAATTTGTACAAGTTGACGTCAGAGTGTTAAAACACCACAGAGGAAACTGCATCTCTGCTACCAGCTGAACTACTTGCAGAGCCTGTAGATCCCTGCAGCTGTTGAAAGGTTGATGAATATACAAGGTGAAAGGTGTGTGAAATAATAAAAATGAAATGCAATACCATGGCAAATTTTACTTATTTTCCTGAATGCTGATGAATTTGACAGTGTCTGTTGGACAGATTTTATTAATGTATTCAAATATGTACACTGAAAAATAAATCTGATAAGATATATCATAGATGCCTTTCTCAAAAGGCCTTTATAGCCACATATGGCATATGCTTTCCAAGAAAAATAATGGCTCTTTCCTAAAATTGGGGGCAATCACAGTATCCTGAATTCTCAAATCTGTGTAAGAAACTAAAAAAAAAAAATGCACTTAGTCTTCTAAGCTTATTTTGGCTTCTTTGTGAGCAATGAGGATCCAGTGCCCTCACTTCAGAATAACTTTCTACTTGCTGAACACTCCAACTAGTGTGTTTGCCCATAAGCATGGTAGCTGGTGTACTAAGGACATTATATATTTGGTGGCTAGAAGGATGCAAAGAAAGAAAAGAAATGAGGAGTTCCATTGTTTAGCAAGATTATCTCTAAGAAACTTCTCTTTGTGCCCAGCATTGCTTGCTTGTCAGGTGAGAAAGCGAGTTTCTGAAGACTAGTGTAGCATTGCGTTTGCCCAGAGAAACGTGCCAAGATGTTTGCTTTGGTAAAGACCCAAGAAAATGGACCATTCCTAAAGAGATAAAATGGACAGATTCGTGATAGACTGGATTTTGGGAGCTCCAGTTGCTGTCCAGTTGTAGGAGCTATATTTCTAGGGATTGTACATCCACTGCTGCTGCCAGCTTTGGAGCAACATGTTTTTCAGCTGTTGTAGATCCACAACTGCTCTAACAAGATCCTATAAACAGCAACAGCCACGGGAAAATCTTAAATTACCATTTGTACCCTATTATCCATAAGAGACTCCGCACCTTACATTAGTTTTGCTGCTTGGGAAACTACTTGGGGTGTGGGGTTTTTTTTTGTTTTGCGGTTTTGTTTTTGTTTTTGTTTTGGTTTGTTTTTTGTTTGTTTGTTTTTTGTTTGTTTGTTTTTTATTATTATTATTTGGGGGGCTGTTTTGGTTTTTGGTGGTTTTTTTTGGGGGGGGGTTTGCTCATTGTTTTCTTTTGGTTTGGTTTTGTTTTAAAGGACAGAATGCAGTTTGAATGTATTTGCTGAGCCCATTCTGTCTAAAAACATAGGATAACAGGGCTAAAGCTCTTTCCAGTCTTAGTCAGTTACCATACTCTCTGCCTTTTTATATTCTGTTACGTGATGCTTGAAACATGTGGATGCTGCACTTTAACTCCAGAAATGCCATTTTCTATTGAGGATTTTTCAGGGGGTCATGTCTCTTAGCTGCAGGCTTGGCACATGGTATTTTCTAATATTAAGGTAAATATAATTGATAAGATATCTCCTTGTAGGTGCTAGGAAAGAGAACATATCAGATATACAAGGGAAGGGAGCTTATCAGAGTTATGTGAAGTTATGGGTTAGGACTATTCTGTGTGCAGTTCTGGTCGTTTCATGGCTGTATCTGTAACAGGTTTAACCCTGCTAGTCTCCCTTTGTTCACGCAGTTTATGGGCAGCACATGATACTTCTCATTAAGCAGCTGCTGTACCTATTGTCAATATTTATTTCTGTAGCCATAGCTGTGAATGCTTTCATTGGTTGCTGTCTACACAGTATCCATCCTTGGATAACTTCAGTAAGTGAGAACGTTTCCCTAGCATAATACTAATAAACTAGTTTTTAAGTTTCAATGATGAACGTGAGTTTTGCCTCAATTTTCCTTCAGAGCAAGAAGCTTTCAATGTAGGAGGCAATGCCATCACATGAGCTATGATGTTTTGATGACATCCACTGGCAGACATACATAACAGTCTGTCCCTCTAGTGAAACAGTATATAATCACACTGCTGACTCATTTCAGCTATAGATTGTAACACATGATCTAAAACAACAGTCTCATAACAAAGGGAAAAAAGTTCTGTACCAGTCACAGCTGCTGAAAGTTGCAGTGTCAGCCTTAGAACTGTGTGGCTCCAGGATCTTGTCAGGCTCATGAGTTTATCTGGAAGTGAGCTGGATACAATAAGAGAGACTTTTACTGCAGACTCGGGTTGTATGTGGAGACTGTCATGCAGGGACCTATACCACAAGAACTTCTCATGCCTTTTTTAATATTTGGAGAACTGCACACACATTGTGACTTAGTTTAGACCATGTTAAATGATCGAATGGGAATTGAATGCAGATAACATAAAAGGAGGGGACACCTTGCTGGTTTCCAGTCTGAACTCCCAGGATCTATTCTTACCTCTTCTAGCAATTTCCTGTGTGATGCAGCTAACAGTGTTCACTTAAACCTTCCTGAAGAGATGAGAGCTAACACCTCAGAAGTGTTGCCTGCCTTAGCACAGGTATCACCTAACACATTAATGAATTTTAGGCAGGTGGTGCAGCAGTCCTCCCAGGCTGTGCCAGGGTTCTGTACACAGTTAACAGAAAGCAGTAGATGCTTTCAAAGACATTTGGAGTTTGTTCTTGCCTGTTTCCTCATAGGGACCAATGCAGGCGGACTCTTAATGCATTTGGTTTCTTACCCCATCAAGAATTTCCAAGTGCTTTGAATTCCATGGATAGAAACTATTTCAATACACAAATGCAAGAAGATAGTTAAAATAGTCCTAGCAGCTATCCTAATGTTGTAGACTTGATTTTAGGTGTTCACAAACTGTAATTGAAGAAAACAGAAGTTTACGTCTCCTTAAAGTTTGCGTGCAATAGACAGACTTTTTTCAGCTGGTAGTTAAAAGTGACAGTTTGGAAAGTGCCCACAGTTTTTGATTAGAGAGTGAAGTACTCAGGAAACACATTGCAGAGTTATTAGAAGAGTTACTTTCCATGGCAGCTCTTGAGTGTAAAGCCAAGTGACAGACTAAAAGCATTCAAAGCAGCTCATGCTTAATTCCATCTGCCAGTAGCAGCTTCTTCATTACAACAAAAAGGAGGGAAGGAAATGCAAAGAAAGCTTCATATGCACTTTCAAGCTTATTTTCTGCCATATATGATGGTAGTTATCAGTTTACATTTATAAGCAAGTAATTCACTTAGTGAATGCAATTTCTGCTTTGTTCAATAGGAGCAGTAGGAATTCTGATGTGGGACTTAACGTTTTTTGGCTCAATTTTAAAAGGGCATTTTGAAGCCTAATTCTTGTAATGTATTTTGCAACTATCTTTTCAAATAGCTGCACATGATATAACCAGGCATGCTGTGGTAAGAGTTATGTGTAAGAGGATGATACTTTCAAGAAGGTCTCAGGGAACAGAGGGTAAGACAGTGCTGCAGTAGGCATTTGCTTGGCACTTATTTAGTTGTCTTCCTTAGCAGTCTCTGAACTTGTTTGAAATTCCCTTATCCTGCCAATTGCATATCCTGTCCAGTACTTCAGACAAAAGCTGGTAAGAATTGAAATTCTTTGCTTTACTTTTTCCGGTTACCCTTGACACTATGAAAGTTCAAAGCTTTGAACTTCTGACTGCATTTTTGTCTTCCTTGTCAATCTATGGAAAATGTTGCATTATTTTAACACACAGATTGAAATTTGATGTGCTTCTGGCACAGCTTGGGTAGATTCCTGATCTCTGAGATGAGTAAGAGAAGTTTTTGCTTCAAATGTCTGCAGACCAACAGGGCTTTTTCAGCAGGTGGGGACTGCCTATGTGAGGGTTGCCTACATTATGCTGTCCTTGTCACAGTGGTTGTTATATGATTCTCTAGAGAAAGTAAATGTTGAAAAGTCTGGGAAAGTTAAGCCTTGAGGCCAGAGGCAACCTGAATTCAGAAAAAATGTTTCCAGTAGGAAAAAATAGCCGTAAACCTATAAATATTAGTTGCAAAGCCAAATAAAGAGAGTTGCTAATGAATGAAAGAGCTCTCAAAGCTGAATGGTGGTATTGCCATTTTAGAAATGTGAAATACTAATCATTTTGGCCCAGATTAAGAAAAATATGATAAGCACAGGCATATTGGGTGAAACGAGTGTAACAGAGATAAAAATACTCAGTTATTTGCCTCCAGGGCAATGCGCAACCAGGCTCTTGGGACTAATGCACCCAGCTGCATGTGCGCTGCTTTTATGTGAGAATTCTTCTGAAGTAAAAAAAGGTGATACCACATAAAGCTGAATGAACATTTTATACCATTTGAATCATGTCTTGTACTGGTAAAGCCTTGCTGGATGCTGGGAGAGTACTGCTCACTGCTTGCTGGGGTGGTTGGTATGCCACCAGCAAGGGATGGGAGGGAGCATCGCTGCACTCCTGCAATGCTTGGGCAGCTCTTGCTGTACATCACCTCTGCTCTGCCAGCACAGGCATTGCCACCTCCAGCAACATAGTCACTCGTGAACAGAGCAGTTTCCCTGAGTGGTTCTGCTTTTGCTGGAGTTTGGCACAGGTAGTTCATTGGAAGAATGGAAAGGCCAGATGGAATTTAAAAAAATTAAATGGAATTACAAGGTAAAGTTTCAAACAAACCAGACCCTTCCTGGTCCAGCAACAAATTATTTTCTGAACTATTTGCTCAAGCAACAGCAGGAGATTATAATTGAAATTCCAATTCATAGCAAGGGTGGGAATATTACTCTCTTCCAGTTAGTGATGGTTTTTCATCTAGCAAGGGAAGGCTAATGATTTGAACGGAAACTTATGGATTTGTTTCTTTATTTCTTAAAGAACTGTTTCTATTTGTAGTAAGAACATTTAATGTAGTCATTTGTCATACCTGAAGCATAAGTTTCAGAAGTTTTGTGTATTACCGGTTTCTTGATTCAGACAGTTTCCATTTCCTGTGTGTGACCTGTGAGTATTTAAGAATAAAGAACCTAGTTGTGGTGCATACTGATTCTGGGACTTGGGGGAAAACTTGAAAGTGCTGCCTCTGGGGCAAACAGGACAGAACAAATCTGATTTACAGACTTGTGTTGGATTTCTGAAAGCACTTAAGTGGCTTAAGACCACAAGTACCATTGACTTGAAAGTCAGTAAGATGTTTTTGAGAATCCAGTGCACAGTCAGTTATTTTGTATCATGTAAATTCTTCTGCAGCAAAGGCAAGCAAAACCTGCAGTTACTGACTGCTCACACCAAATTACATCCTAACCTTCAGTTCATAGAAATCATAGAATCATAGAAATGTTTGGGTTGGAAGGGACCTTTCAAGGTCATCTAGTCCAACACCCCTGCAGGGAGCAGGGACATCTGCAACTAGAGCAGGTTGCCCAGAACCCCATCAAGCCTGACCTTGAATGTCTCCAGGGATGGGGTCTCAGCCACCTCCCTGGGCAACCTGTTCCGCTGTTCGACCACCCTCATGGTAAAGAACTTCTTCCTAACATCCAATCTAAACCCACTCTTTTCTAATTTAAAACCATTGCCTTTTCTAATTTAAAGCCAGTTGCATCTTCTTGCATGGAATCGTTTGAAGTCTTGCCTTTAGCAGTCCCATGGGAGACCAAGGAAGGGTCTGTTCCAGCAGGTTTACAATCTTTTAAGAAAAACTTAGTATCTAGAGCACAAAAGTTTCAGCACAGGCATGGAGTTTGGTGAGGGAAATCTATAGTTTCTTTATAGACAGGAGTCACATGACTTTTTTGCCTTTGGATATTTATGTGCTTGTTGTACTACTTCCAAAGTTTTAAGTTACCAACAGAACTTAGAGTTGTGGATTTTTTTGGGGGGGTGTATGTATGGTGGTTTTTGGTTTTGGTTTTTTTTTTTTTTTTTTTTTTTTTGGTTTTTTTTTTGTGGGGTTTTGTTTGTTTTTTTTTTTTTTTTGGTTTTGTTTTGTTTTTTTTTTTTTTTTTTTGTTTG
>JANHGN010010546.1:0-19383 GCA_024605025.1 Megaceryle maxima | reverse complement strand
TTTTTGGTTTTTTTTGTGTGTGGTTTTGTTTGTTTGTTTGTTTGTTTTGGTTTGGTTTGTTTTTGTTTTTTTTGTTTTTGTTTGTTTGTTTGTTTGTTTGTTTTTTGTGAGAGTTCATTTTGTCTCTCTTCATGCAGCCAATTCAGGTATTTTCATTAGGAAACTAGGCTTTTCCTGTATTCAAGGAAGAAAGAGGGGGCATATTAGAAGGCATGAATATGTTCCTTTGGATTCACAGCAAAACAAAGCAGAGGAAAGCTGTAGAGTCATGGGCCATCTTTTAGTAGTGAAATTACATGCTTCTATGCTTTTTTTTTTCCCCCCCTCTGAGTAGAGGTTTAGAGTCAGCACAAAGAAAGATTCTTGGGCAATGAGTGTGTGTTAGAAGGCAAGCTACCCTTTGAATCTGTTGCAGTAGATACAAGGTTTGTAGTTACATGATGATGATACAGTTTGTAGTCATTTTAATGTTATACCAATGTGGACACAAAAGAGATTTACTGTTTCTAGATGCTTCAGTTTTTATTGTACTTACTTTTTATTGGAATTGTAGCTGTAAAAACTAGTGTGTGTTTTCTCCCTGTGCTGCTTAACCTTCCCTGCTGTCACACTTGAAAAATGAAGAAAGGTCACAGCAAGAGAAGTGCAACTGTGTTGCCATGCTTTGACAGCTTCTCCATTTTTCCTCACAAATTCTCATACATGCACTGCAAACAGAGACATTTCAGTTTGCATTTGTGTCTTTCATATTATTTATTTATAACATTAAAAGAAAAAATAATGTGTCGGGTCTCTAGCATACTTCCAGGTTACCTGATGGAATTTCAACTGAAGCAGTAGAAAGTTTAAGGAAAACATTTGTCTTCAAACCCATCACAGCCTTTTAGGAGGTGCAAAAATTAAGGTTGTGCCTCTTCATCCTCTTTCCTAACAGGAGACCTGATTTTGTTCCCATTTTAACAAACCCATCCAGACATTGTAATCCTACTAGATCTCACTTTTCTTTTTCTAGTCCTGTAGTATTTTCTGGTCTTTGCTGAAATGATTGTTCAGAGGAGGTAATGAGTTTTGTGGGACAAGAGGCCGATGAGATGTTCAGTAATGATGACCCCTGTGGCAGTTGCAGAGGCATGTGAAGAGATGGGAAATACATGTTTTCATCTCTGAGGGCTCTCATTTTTGATTGCACCGATGAGTAAATGTATTCACTGGTTCTGAAAAGGTTAATAGACTTATGAATTTGGGTACTCTGTTCTGTGGCTCAGTAACACCTAATGTGGCAAATGCACGTGTGTGTATATTTGTATACGCTAAATATACGTGTGCACATGTCCTCCAGCAATAATACTCAGTGCCGCTGGAAGAACAAGGAGAACCTGTAACGTAAGTGGTCAGTGATGTTCTGTATTGGCCCCTATAAATCTGGGCTCTTTGGGAAAATAGTTTGGAGCTGAAGACATATGTGGCTGATTTTGAATTGGTGCCTGTTTGTGCCTTAATGCATTGAAGAGTTTGTTCAGGAACAGTTAGCTCATCCTTGTGAAAACATTAGCCTTCTGCTGCTGCCAAGGTCACTGTCAGCTTCGGTTATCTGGTGCCCTGGGACATCTTTCCAAACCAGTGGGGTCCTTGGAAGGTTTACTTCAGTGCCTGTCCTTGCCTCCAATATAGACATATAATAAATATCTGTTACTATTCTTAACACAAAGCAGATGTATTCTTTTGGGCGGTCCTTCAGCAATGTACAAAGTGTTAAGACAGTTACACTGAAGTCACAGCAAACTGATTACTTGGTCTTTCTCTTTTTCCTGAGTATGTTGCATTTGTTTGTGGCCTCTTACCATGAAATAGTTAGTTGCTAGGATAATATCACTGGGAAAGTGTGAACTTTTGTGTCCCCTGAGTGCTTGGTCTGTGTAAGAGGTTATTACACCTCCCTCAAAGGTTTGAGAGTCTGCTTTTACTCCAGGTGCACAGGGTTCAACGTGTCAGAAAGGACTGGTTGTGACAGTGTTGCTGGAGCTGGGTTCAGTCTTCATAGTGAGTGAAGGTGATGTTGAGTAGGTTTGGCAGGTGGCTTAGGATTGTCTCAGGAGAGCGTGCGGTACATCTGTACTACATCTGCCCTACCTGCAACATAACTGCTGCTGGCAAGTACGCACTGGGGAGATGTTAAGGCTTATTATGACCTAGAAGGCTGAATGTCTCCAGCCTTGGTCGTTCAAATTCTTTGCTATTCAACTTGAGTCCAGGCCAGCCTCCTACAGCCATAACTGAGTCTTAATTAGAAAGCATAAAACTAGTACGTAAGAATTCTCTTGATTGGGACACCTCAGTAGACCCCATTATCTCCCTTAAAGGGAAAGTGATTTATTCTGCAGAGCTTTGAATGTAGCATGTTTGCATGTGGTAGGAAGAATTCATGGGCAGTTAAGCCTAAAAAGGCAAAATACAGCATCAATTAAAATAAATTCATAAAATATTCACAGCATTTCATCTTTTGTTTTGCATTTCTTACTCTTTTTTAGGGTAGTGTATTTGATAGAAGATGAGATGAAAATTTCATGCCTAATCAACTCCTGGTAAAACACCACTTTACTTCTCAATACTGACCAAATGGCCCTATTAAGCAGAATATTTGATAATGCTGTCATGCTCAAGCAGCAGCTATTGTCAGTTAGCATCATGAAACAGAATTGCTTTCCTTGAGGAAAACCCAATTAAGAGAATTCTGAATAGCAGTGAGTAGTCTGCTGTGCTCCTAATGCTATTGATCAGGCAACAGCTTCCTTTGATGATTGTTCAATGCCCTAAATCAGGCCAAAGATTTCTATGAAGATAGCTTTTTTCCCCCATGGATGTGAATACATAGGAAAAAATGAAAAAATGATTGGTTTTTAATTTTTCTTTTACTTTTTTATTTTGGATTTATTGAAACCTCATAACTGCTTATTTGGGCTTTGGGTTCATATTCTACATATGAAGGCCTATAATGCAAGCTAAAATCTGAAGGGTTAATGTAATAATGAATAATCTATAACTAATTAATCTATAACCAATATAATAATAACAATGAAATAGATGTCTACAAATGAGTTCCGTGATGTTTAATATGGTAATTGGTAATTGAACATGGAAATTAGGTACATTTTACACATGGACTGGCATGCCTAAAGGTTTGGACTCAGAGATTACAATCTATGCTGTAGTTCCAAGTAACAGAAATAGCTGCACGCAACCTTTTAACAGCTTATTTCCTGACCCTCACTGGGGAAACCCCCAGATTTTTTTCTACTTTCTAAAATACTATTTTTTTAAATTTTAAATGTGGTTTGATAGGAGAGTGGAAGAGTTAATTATGAGTGGAAGATGGACCTTTTGTTCTGAATTTAAAACACATTTTCATCTTCTGCAAAATTTTCAGTTTTCTTATTACCGAAATCACCATTATCTGTCAACAACACAAAGGGTGAATGTGATTTACCACCCACTCACTCAGAACAAGTGGTATCTTGATTTAATTTAATTTAGAACATCTAAAGCTGTCAGCGACTTACCATCTGCTAAGGGTACCTGCTGTAATCTGAAATGTCCTCTTAGCAATACGTGGGTTTGCTTATGTAAGAGAGGTGGGGTTGCCTCATCTGTATTTTGACAGTGTGTTTCTGTAGTTTTCACTTACATAAAAACTAAGCAACTTTTCAATATGCAAATATTTCTGAAAGATGTATATCCCAGATATTTTTTCATTGTTTCTTAAAATATTTCTGAATGGGCACTGATTTAAAATAATGCTAGAATATGGAAGTCTAAAATTAGTATTTTGATTTTTAACCTCAACTTCTGAGTGCTAGTAAGTTTTTCTGACAAAGCGTAGCCATTGCCACTGAGATGCAGTTTTGATATAGCTGAAGAGACTTGAGCTGCTCACCTTCCCTTACCTCTGGAGTGGTTAGTTAGAATGGCAGGTGAGGTATGGTTTATGGCATAGGAAGATGTTGAAAGTTGGTTGGTTGGTTTTTTCTCAGCTGCATCTTTTACACAGATAAATACAGAATATCAGTTCCCAGTTTTATCAGCCTGTCACCTTTCATGACCTTTCATGATAGCTTTTCCTGAGCTTGCTGTAATCTAATACCTATCCTAATTTGCTTTCTACTTGAAATCAAAAGCAAGCCTTTCATAAAAGAAATCTGAATTAGTCAAATCAGTGCTAGCAATACAACAACAAATTGTTGAATGCTCTTTGTAATGAACTGAGAAGAAAGGAAAAAAAAAAACCATTTACCTTAAATGGGAAATGCATTGCCAGAGAGTGTGTTAAAATTAAGTAAAACATGAAATATAACCAGTAAGATGACATAATACTGGCTAATGATTTCTATCCACTGTATAATTTGGCACCAAATGCTGCAGCTGTACAAAAGCTGGCATTAATACCCACAAAAACTTGGATTGTCTTCCACTGGCTTTGCAGTTGAAGCTGATTTTTTTGGGGGTGTCAAGTATAAAGAAAGTGAACTCATGTCAGGGAAAATACCTGCAGTAACTGAGAGATTTGGAAAGAAACTTGTACAGGTCAAGTCTGAAGTGGAAGGATTCAGTAGATTTGATTTGTTTTCACAGCTCTGAGCACACTCCTTGGTTGAAGCACAAGACGGTATTTCATTTTGCCTCTGGCCTATATCACATATATAAAACGAGGGCAAATTCAGCTCCTTGGACACACTATTTGTCTGTCTTGTTGGTTTAGTTCGTAAGTTCTCAGGTGCTCTGTGTCTGTACAACAGCCAGCACAAAAGGCCACCAGCCTACAGCCCTGGGGACTGCTCTCTTTACTCATGAGACATGCTGAAAGTATTGTTTTGGAAAAACCACATGTGCTTGGAGTCTAAATCACATTTGACTTGGTAAATAGATCATACAAATAGAGTTTTGTTTTTAGGTGAACCCAGTGGTTGTATGGTTTGTCACTCTTGGGTTTATGCTTATTTTACTGTATTGGTTTCAGCTGCAGGTTGTCTTGCAATAAAATTGGAGCAAAGCAGTGGCAGAGTGTAATTCCTTGCAGTTTCTGTGGTATCAAAGAAATTAAGAAATTCCTTCCCCCTCCTCCCCTTCTCCCAATATCTGAATGAATAGCTCATGCTATTCAGTTCACCTTCCCAGAGCTCTCACTGTTTGGTTTCTCCTACTTCAACAAAGCATGGTCTTGACAGACTAAACCAAATATTTCTATCAGAGTACTGCTTGTTTGCATGTTAAAAAACACCCAAACAATCAATAAACAAACCATAATTTTGATTACAAGTTTTGAAAGAATTCCTTCAATAGAAACACTTATTGGTATTCTATCAGAAAAAAAAAGTCTGGCCAGGAGATTTGGAATCGGTCAAATGATTCATATGATGGCTAAACTTCTATCACTTCCAGTATAGGGAAGAAAGTAATTTACATTTCTTTTTAGAGCACAGTGATGGATTTGCTCCAAGGTTGATCTGTAGGCTAAATTGTGGGGAGTCACGCTGCAGACTTTCTTCTGATAGAGAAATGTGTGTGGGGAGAGAGTTAAAATGCTTAGATGAATGCTTGAATTCCTTATTATCTCGTACCCTCAGTGCTGCATGTGACACCCTTTTATTTAATCAGTTCTCACCATCTCTCCTGAACCATTTTTATTGCTTATCAAGTCATTACATATGGTTTAATCACTGTCTGTTTTTCTAGCTCTCCTCTCAAAGGTCTTTATAAGACTGGTACCCTCAGATGTTTGTATATATGGTGCTGTAGTTGGGATACTGCCAGTGTTGCTGTTTGGATGCTTTGCAGTGGAGTGTAAGACCTTTAACATCAATCCCTTTGATTCTAAAAGCTGGTTTTTGCTTTTTAATAATTTTCTTTGAAAACCACTGTTTTCAATTCTGAAAGTGACTTGCATGCCAGGCCTCTACTTCAGTGTCTCAATTTCACACTCCAGGAGCAGTGGGATACTGGGTTTTACTAAATGAACGTACTATAGATCCCCTCTTTTTACAGGTACCTTCTCAGCACTCTTTCTTTTGGCTCCTGCTGTCTGAAATTGCTCTTTCCATAACTAGTGCTTTCAGAGACTGTGTTTGTTTCAGTTGGATGTGTTTGCTGACCGTATCAATTATTGTTTAAAATGGCCCATATGTGCTGTCAGCAAGGCAACTATTTTGCTTATAGTTCTTAAGTTAAAGTGACAATGTCAAGGTTAGTAAGGCTTGATATCCTTTGAAAAAATAATTAACCCCACCAACACTAAACTGAAAACTTCATAGAATGCCATTCAGATTTTGGGGTTTTTTTTCTACTTTGAATAAATTAAACTGTACACTTTTCTGGGGGGAGAGTGAAAAGGAGTAGCGTAAACGTGAAAAAGGGCACAGAATTTATTACAAAAAAAATCACCAAAATGCATGGAGGATGAGAGCAGGATAACATGACAGTACACAACTGAGGAAAAATAGCTGGTTTTAAAACCGTTAAAAATTATAAACCTATATGTACCTTACGGTGGGTTTATGCTCTTATAGCTGCAGAAACCTTTAATAGCAAAACCCAGTTTTGTACAAAACTGTGCTGTTTATAATTCTTATGCTATTCCAAAACTTGGTTAGATGAAATGTAAAGTCTGTGTGGGCCAGATCATGGTAGACAGCTTTGGAGATGGATGAAACATGGCAAGCCTGTTGGCATCAGCTACTTTTTGGAGGCAGGAGAGGAGAGAAATTCACTAATACCAAAACCTCTCACTGAATCCTTGCGAGTAAACCAGAAATCTGTTGAATCTGTAATAAAATCGCAGCTTTACTGTTGGATTTTCCTTTTCTGTATGCTAATGAGCAATGCTCATGTGCAATATGTCAGCAGCTCTTATCTTCTAATGTTATTTTCTGTGAAAGAAATGGTAATATACTACTGTTAAAAGCCTTACCCAGTTGCTGAGGTAACAGCAGTGTGGACACCTCACCAAAAAAGTTAAACCTTTTCATCGATTACAGGTAAATTTCAGAAATAGGAGAGAATAACCATTTCAGAAATAGTTCTCATCCTATGTGACCACTTCGTTGTATGTCTAAATCAGTGAGTGCAGTCTGCACTGAGAATGTCTAATCTATTTGCATTTCATTTGTTTATCAATATTTCATCACTAAATCGAGGAATGTTCTTTTATTTCAGCATGTTCCTGTACTACTGATAATAAATATTAAAAAGAAAAAAAAAAAAAAAAAGAAAATAATAGAATTATAGAATCACAGAATGGTTTGTGTTGGATGGGACCTTAAGGATCACCTAGTTCAACTCTGCCATGGGCAGGGACACCTCCCACTAGTAATAACTATTAAATTACTGTCCTTTGTGTGAACACATACCTAATATTTTGTGATTTCCTTAAATTGGAAGTAACCTTTTTTGAATGTTACAAGACTTGTAAGTGTTCCTCAAGCACCAGACTCTAATGTGTATGTTCCTTCTTATGAACACATAAAATACACTACTTCAATTCTTGCTATTTTTGCTGCAGTTTCATATATTACATGGGAATCAATATTTTTCTAGGTATAATTTGGTAATATAAAAATGAATAACATAAGACACATAATTTTGCATAGTAAATAATAACAGGAGCCAGAAATGTTCTCTGTACTTCTGTTCCGAAATTTTATACTACTTATAATTCAGTACATGAACCTTTTAATTCAGTTTCAATAAATTGCTTATGAGCCCCTTGAAAGCCAGGACAATTTTATAATACTAGATGACAAGAACTTTAATAAAAATTAACACCATTATCTTTCCTCATTAGTGAAGACATGTCAGACATAAAGAATCCTACAATTGCTCTGTAGGAATACTTTATATTTGTTTTTTAATTAAGATGCTTTAAAAATTAGTTCCTTTTGAAAGTTCACTGGTGACAGTTATTTAAAAGTTATTTAGAGCTATTTTGTTATTTCCTCCATTAATGAAGCAATTTACTAAATTATGAAGACCCTTAACTGCATTCAGGGTATTCCAGTTTAACTAATCTGTTTTTATTTGGGACATCTCAGATTCATAACAAGCTCTTTGATCAGGATTTTGTTAGTGATAACGTTTCACTGTAGACTCTTAGTTGGAAAAAGATCTTCATGGTCATTTATTCTTCCCTTTCTTCCACCAAGGTGCACCAGTGTTACCAATGAAGGAAACCCCAATGTTGTCTTGTTTTTAAATGTCATGAATAATTAATGTACTGTAACAGCTACATTTAAAGAATCCTCTCTATCACTAAATAATTTTGTGTTTTCCCAGGAGACTGAAATATGCCTTATTTTGGCAATTTGCATGCCTTTGGAATTTTGACCTTTATTCTTGGAAGATTAATTTTCCTTGGTGGCTGTTAGTTGCTTGAACTCACTTTTAGCAACTTGTCTCTAACCTGATCTTTTGATCTGCCTTTGCCAGTTGCCATGTCATATCATTATGATAACTGACCATTATTTTGTCCAATATTACAAAAAAAAAAAAACCCAAAAACCAACCAACCAACAAAACAAAAACCACACACACACAAAAAAAACCCCACAACCAAAAAAACAAACCAAAACCAACCCACAAAAATAAAACACCGCAAAACTATTCTGTTGGGTAATATGTACGTTAACTTTCACTTTTCTCTAGAATCTTTTATATCTCTTTCCCTTCTTCTCTTGTTGTTGTTAGGGACCTGCTTTGTAAGAGAGGCTCCACACTAAGGTACTATGAGGAAGGAATGAGGCCCACCAGGTGTGGGTGATAGGAAACAACACGTATGAGAGAACAGAGACCCTCAACCTCATCTAACAATACTGCTTTTTGTACCATCAAGCCTCACTCTCCAGAGAAGTGAAAATCCTTCGTTATTTTGGATAAGTTTAAAAATTTGTTCCTTTTTACGAAATCTGCTTTCTTCTTCCCCCACTGAAAGATGTCAAAAATGCAGCCCAACAGCTCTTTCAGTCTCTGCTTTTCTCTGGTCTTCTGAGTTGTTCACTGCTACGTCTCTTCTCTTGAATTACTGACTTAATACTTACACATACAACTCTTCAAATACAAATTTGTATATACACAATTTTCATCTGTAGAACTATAAAGAGAAAACTTGACACTTTGGGGGGCTGTCTACTCTGTTTCATCTTGGTTTATTTCCAACCACTCCTGGTCCAGCCTTTACTGACATTTATAATGTCCTTTTACTTTTGTATTGAGTGCTTTCGCTGTTGACCCAACAGAGATAAATATCACCCTATAGGGATCCAAGTAGATAGGAATTTTCATGACTCCTTTCATATGTATGAGATTGACAGTGGTTGCCTTTCCTAAAGGCAACCTCTCTCCTAAAGAGAAATTGTGATTCAGTTCCTCAAACAAAGCATTCGCTCTTTAAACTGATTTAAACCAAAGAATGAGTCAATAAAAGGAATTAAATGAGTGGACCTTGATCTTCTGTACTGGAATTAACTCTTTCATTTCTGAGTAGAAGAAGGTGAGAAGTCAGGATGAACCAGCATAATGCGTAGTACTTTTTTATGGACAGACAAGGTGCTTGTAAGGATGTAATAGAATGCATTATGTTTTGTCAAACTGTATTATGTTTCATAGTCTCGAATGATTTGATTTTTAAATATAATATGTTAGAAGGGAAGTTAAGTTGCTGATAATTAGAAATGGCATACTGTGCTTAAAAAAAAAAAAAGAAGTGATGTGTAGAAAGCTGAATGCACAGATCTAAGTGAATTTAGGGGTATTTCTTTTGTTCTCCCTTCAGGAAAAAGACAGCAATCTATACTGTAATCTCAAAAGACAGGTGCAGACAGGACTCAGCTTTTGTCTTTCTACAGAAATAGACGATCATTAATACCATCCATGCCAAAATTTATCAGCAGCAGCTGTCCAGCCAGGTAGAAGAAGCAGCTGTCACTATTTCTAAGAACAGCTCGTACATTTAAGGAAGACATGGTTGAATTTTTGTTTGTGTTATGTTTTGGTTGGTCAGTGGGGTGTTTGTTTGGGTGGTTTTTTTTGTTTGTTTGTTTTTTGGTTTTTTTTCCTAATTATGACAGACCTTAAGCTGATTATTGCTTATTTACAGGTACTGTTATGAGGAAAATGAAGGACCTATTACTGGGGCTTGATATGGTCTTCAGTCTTCTGTTGTGTTTCAAAGAGAGATTGACTATGCTTTTGAACGGTTGCAAATTCTGTTTTAGAAGTTAGGTTTCAAAGTCTTGTGGACAATGTTTGGTATACTCCAACATCGCAGTGCTGTTGCAGGGAATGTAAAGAATGGAGATCCTGGGGATATGCCTCTGTCTTCATTTACTAATAGGCATTTCTAAAGTAGGTATTTCTACTTGGGTAGACCAGAAGAGTTTGAACAGTGTCAAAAACTCAATCTCTTCTTACTAAACCCAAAGCTTATCTACATCTTGAACTGGGTTCTGTCATGCTATGAAAAATAAGAACTGGGTAATCTGTAGAGCCCATCAGACTTGCGCCTCTGTTTTCTGTAGAAGTTGCTCATCTACAGTAATGATAGAGAAATGTAAGCGTGTGCTAATAAATGACTGTATTAGAGAATTTGAAAAGAAAAGAGAACAATATGAAATACCCCTTATATTTATATTCTTTTAAGAGCTGTTTTTAAGTGGAGTACATTTGAAACAAATGACACCAAAGAAGGATTAATTCAGCTTTAAGTAATGTATTGCTCTAACATATATCCATTTAAACACTGGATGTTTCTTGGGAAAAAGGCAAGTAATGCAGGAAAAAGCATCAGGAGGAAGACTTTCAGTGGGACATCCATATGTACTTCATCTTCTGATCTGGCCTTTCTTTCATGCTTGGGGGAATTCTATCATGAAGCTGAAATCAGGGAATGAAAAGATTGATCAAAGTATATGTTGAAGCCCAGGACATGTGAAATGCTGCAGGAGGAGTCGGGCTTGTTGATTGAGTTCAGATACCCTAGATTCCACTGTGACTCTATGTATGGAAAATAATACTCAAAAGGTAAATCTGAAATTGGGTCCCTTCAAGACGAGAATTTTCCTAAGGTGCTGTACCTTTAGCAACATCCATGGACTTAACTGGAGCATTTAAATATGAATAGCTTGAAGGTCAGTTTGATTTTTAAAGCAACCTAAGTAAGGATTAAGGTCCATAACTTCCCTGTCTCTAAGCTGCAATTCTCAAAATCGCTTTATGAAGCTAAGAATACGTATAGGAACTCTCCTTTATCAGAAGCATATTTCCCTTATGGCATGTTTCCTGTACGATCTCTAGAAACAGTTCTATTTTTAGGTGTGTTATTTAAAATGTTATACTGATGGCACATCTAAGCATTGCTAAAAACCTTTCACAATGCTTTAATAAGAATGATTTTAAAGCATTTTCTGGCTTAGTTGCAGCTAGAAATAACTGAAATAAGAAGCCATTCAGAAACTAGTCGCACTTCTTTAAAACTGATACTAAGCTGCTCATAACACATTCCAAACAAAATACCATTTTTCATTTGTTCATTAGAGAATGTGCCTTACAGAGAACAGATTTTACTGCAGTAAACTAAAATAGATCTGCACAGAATAAATAAATGATAAAACAAGGAGGTAGAAGAATCTTAAAGACCTATATCCTGTAAAGTGTGAAACGTTATTCAAATAATGTGACTGGTGTAGTTGTCCACATGAAAATCTGAGTAGGAACCTGTACTTACAAATGTCTTGATGGTCTGTGGGACTCTGAGATGAATGTAAGTACTGGATTACAAGAAAATGAGTGTTTGACATGCATTTCATAGTTATCTTCTATAGTTGTCTTTCAATCCTTTCCTCACTGATGCTTGTTATCAGTAGTAATGCAGACATGACTGCTCAGTGCTGACACGCTTCTGAACACAAGGTGCATGTATATTAAGACTGGATGTACAAAACAAGACAAGCAGCAGCTTTTTTCTGCATGTCTTGGTGTCATTGCAATGGTGATATGGCACCACTGTGCGCTGCAAGTGCTGTGAAGCTTTTAAAACTGAAATTCAGCTATATCAAAGTACTTTACTGAATTCAGATGGCAGGTGATGCTGCCCTAATAGCTCCTCCAGTGGGCAGTAATGTGTGTGTGTTCATGTGCTCTTCTGTTCCTCTTGTCTGGTTAACCTCTTGCGTTGCCTTTCTCACCGGCCTCAGGCCCAGCATTTCTTCCAGTCATGCCTTTGTGAAAGTAGGTGCTTGCTCAGCCCAACCCCATCTCTCCTCATCCTCTAGCCTTAGGAACATAAAGTAATAGTGACTTAACCGGTTACTTTTTCATGGACATAGTATTATAACACACAGGCTTTAGAAATGCTCCCAAACTATATCCTAGCCAACACAGGAACATAAGACTACACTGGACAAATTAACTCTGCACTGTAGAAACCTACTAGCAGTAGCAAAGATTTACTATAGGAGTGCTCCCCATGCCAAGTTTGAGCAATGTAATGTTGCTGACTGATGCTGAAGGTGTTCTCAGAAAGTGAAAAGCACAGTGCAGACCATCTGCAGAACAAAGAAGTTTTGAATGTTAGTTCATCCTACCAAGTGGCACAACACACTACATGAGGTACTGTTTGCTCTGAATGAGAATCCTAATTGCTGCCCTCTTCCTTGCCACACAGTGAAGTGACCACATGTAAAGCCCCAGACTGCGCTGTTTGTTTCTTGTTTCACCAGGCTCTGAAGGGCTCTTACATTTAGATCTCCTTATGGGTATGCACTAAAGTTTAGTAAGTCCTTCAGAAGTACATAATGTGGAAAGCTGTATTTTATCTGAGGCAATTGCAAAATGGTAGGGCTTCATTTCCCTTCCCAGGCTCAGAGATTATACTTTGACAAAGCATTTACTGCAGTATTTGGTTTCTTTTCAAATGCAGCATCAGTTTAGTCCCAGAGCAGATAGTGACAGCCACTCAAATCATGCGACATCATGTGGGACATGGTGCAGCAACTGTCCTGCTGTTTCTCTGCTCTAATAAATGAGGAACCTGTAGGTAAATTACAGCTTGTGGTTCATGATCACGGACATTGTAAGTGGCTGCACTGCAGTTGTCTTAGCAACAGCCACATCCCACAAGCTAAAGAACAGCTTCTTAACTCACAAGCAGCTAAAGAGGCATTGATGCTTTGTCTCCACATGGAAAAATACATGCACAGTGTATTAAGTGTTCTCCTCCCCATTAGAAATAATTTATAGGGAAAGCCTGTGATAAATACACATTTTCTCTTTTACATGACCCGCTTGTGTTCTTTCATGCACTGTGGGACACTGTAACCAAAAGGACATGTGCAGAGTAAACCTGCAAAAAAGCAAAATGCCCTTATGTTATCTATCTGAAGAGGGATGTATTCTGTAGATAAGAACAAAATCTTGCCAGAAACCTGATGAATTGCCACAGAAGGTGCTTGTCAGGATTGACCTCATCCATGGACAGCTGATACAAAGACTCCCCAACTGTTGCTGGCTTGGGATCAGAGCTGTGTGTGAGCTTCTAGAATCCATTCCCTGTGAGTGAGACCCATTGAAATGAAATAATTGATATAGCCATCAAAACTTGAATTATTCAGTTGCTTTTCTAATGCATATTTTTAATATGTTGATTGTGTGAGGCAGGCAGTATGAACTGGACTTGGGTGCCTGATACAGCAATGTCTGCTGTGCTTTTATACTGTGCTGAGAGTGATTACTCTCATGATTGGATAATTTTCAAAGATTTTACTGGGGATTATTAGTTTTACTTCTCTAATAAACATATAATTAAGCAATGCTTCTATTATTGGATGCTAGTCTGCTTTGTAAACAATGGATTTACAGTGTGTCAGTAAATAATTGAAATTGTCATGTGGTAATTAAGATTTACATAAACCTTCTCTGGAAGGAGGACAAGAGATTTTTATTGTGAGACTCAGCTAACTGTTGTAGTGGTAGGAAAGTATCTGAATGCGAGGAGGAAACGCGGGCTAGTTCATACCTTTCTCCCCAGGTTACCTAGTTTTGTTCAAGACTGCAGCCTTAAATATAGCACAGTCTACACTTTGAAGGAACAGAAGTCCTCCTCCAAGTCTAGGACAGCACTCCCTGACATAAGCCAAGGCAAATGAACATCTAATCTGCAATCTAAAAGATAACCTTGAAGCCAGGAGGACATCTTTGGGAGCTCGCTCTCTCTGCTAGACTGTTATGGCTCTATTCAATTTGACATGCCCTGAATTGCCAAATGCATTCCTCCAGAGGACTTGAGCTGAGACGTTCAAACCTGGCATTTGATTAAAAACACAGCATACTTCATTAGAAGTGGTGAACCTTTCTCAGGAGACAAAAACACATGATAGAAGCTTCTCCTGAGATTAGAACAATAGGTCCCAGCAATGTAAAATGATAAAGACATCCTTTATCAGTATATCATTTATCATAAGTTGTAATGCTACCTCCCCTTTGGGGCTATTTGAGAGGAATGGCTGAACTTTAACATGCGTTGGAGTAGGATTCAGAGGTGATGTGTTGATTCCCGTGGTGGACAACCCTAACAAGGTTGAAGGACATTGAACAAAGATGGGTGTAGAGCAGAAGGATGCAGTTAGTTGTGTGTTTAGAGGCATAACACTGACAGAAAGTAGCCGTGCAGTATTTGTACTCACCAAACCAGACAGAGTATCCTATGCAATCTTTCCCTGCTGGTGTCACTGCACGTGTGGTCCATACACTTGTTTGTTTTGAAAACTTAGTTCTACGGGGAGAAAATTTTACAAGCCTACTGTGTGTCTGTTTGCTTTCTTGTCTCTAATAACTGTTCAATGCACTAACCAGTATCAAGTGAAAGGAGCAACAGGGTTCCAGCAATAATGACACTCTGACCAGCTTCATGGAAATGGGCAACGGAGTCAAAATGCCCTGGAAATGCCCACACTAAGGGACGGTGGCAGTATGAGCTCTCATGCCAGCTAGTGTGCAAGAATTTGCAAGGCAGAAAGACTTAAGTGCCTCAACTATTAGAAAACCTTCATCCTGAGCACAAATACATAGGAAACCAGGGTTTCATGAATCCCGGTGCTCACAAAACTGCTCTTCATACAACTGCTGTTACCTAAGGTCAATCTGAATAGATCACTACTGAGAGATTGTGACAGAAGCACCTGTTGCATATTCAAGGGAATTATATTGCTTTCAGTAAAATATTTTCTTTGGAGAATATACTTATATAAGAGATAAGCACTAGGGATCTTTGAATTTACCTTTGGAATAAAATAATGTCTACAAAGAGACCATACCCAGTATGCAAGGTCTTAAGTATGTTGTCTCAATGATCCCTTAGTACTGTTCATGCAAGCAAGATCATAACTATTTGTCAGGCTTTCCAGATTGAAGAATCTAAAATCAGATTTTGAATTTATGGCTGTATTTATTGCATACAGTTAGTTATTTTCTTTGGGTTAATAGATAGGTATGCTCTTGTTTCTGAAGTACTACCTCTTGCTGATAACCTGTTCATTATCAAACATATGAAACAGAAATGAGTCTGGTGGGAGGAAAATGAGCGTTAGAGTAAATATTAAGGAAAATTAGACAGCACTTACCTTATTTTGATTTCTGAATTGCGCTGCAGTAACATCTACCCAGCTAACTAGGCTTTTTACCAACGTAATTTGCATTCTTCCTCAAACATTAACATCAGCATTATAAGATAATTAAACACTTATTTTTGTCAAATTAAGGTACTTTAAAAATTATTTTATAGATAGTGCTTTGCAAAGTCCATAGAACAAATTATGTAATTATTACATTATGCTAAAAATATGAGTTTCATACTAATTACACTATAGATTCAGTCCCTGGAATTTTGCCATAGTTCATTCTATAATACTGCTCTTCTGGGAATTGAATCATTTGGCACCTGATTGCACTAATTACCATTGAACTTTAGAACCTTTAATGCAGTGAAAATTCAAATATTTAACATGGGCTGATATTTGCAGGATGAAAAGTTGGAATTTGCACAGAAATATGATATCCAGTTTCTTTCTGTAATAATGACAATAACTTAGAGTTAACTCTTATTAATATTTAGCACAGTGGTAAATGTAAGGAGTCGACGTTAGAGTATCATGATTATGATCTATAATACCTTGGCCCTAGATCAGATTTTCTGCTCTTCTTCATTCTTTGTGTAATTTGATGTAGGAGGGAAGGAAGAAGCAATCAGCTAATGAACCAGTTTATAAATATCCAATACATGCTGACTTATTTAAAGGACTGTGAAAGGGAAGTTATTGTAATGTCTAAATCTAGGCAACAGTTTTCATCCCTATCAATAATATAGAGAAATATTTTCTACTCTCTAATTCCTAACAAGAATGAGAGAAAAGCTTCTGATGTTTAATGGCATGTAGAACTATGATCTTCCTAATCAGTGGGCTATTTTCAACCATTGTATTTATGTAGGAAACATATTAGATGTCTTTACACTAAGTCATTTCGTATTCAGCTGCCTTCTCCTGTTAGTCATTTACTTCTTGATGTATGGCTGGGAAGTGTTGTTTTGCTTTATGAGCCTCATTTATGAGAGTATTCTGTGAGAGGCCAAAGCAGACACTTGGTATCATGAAAAGAACCAGATAGGAATTAAGGTTCCTCGACCAGAAACAGAGTATGATGTTCCCAAGTATCTGATCTGTAATTGGTGTTTTATGTAAATGTTCTCTGACCCATTTTATTATTCTTCAGAACATGTCACAGAAATTACTTTTTTTTTTTTTGCTCACCCTTCTGAGTGTCACTTAGTGGTCCAGATCTCTTAATTCTCGCTGAAAACAGTATAGATTCTTTAGTCTATCATGAGCACATTTTTGAATATTACTTCTCTCTAGCACACATAAATGCCATCTTCCATGTATTTTGAGTTCTTTGTGAAGTCTGTAAATATGCTACCAGCAATGATATCTATCTTAATGGATTTCTGTTTTAATCATCCGGATTAGCCATTTGTAGAAGGCTCAACTGCTGTAGATTTTTCCAAACTTTACTTCTGTTTGTACTTGGCATTGTCCTTGGCCTACTAAATTGCTGGTCTGGTCCCAGATCCTATCTGTATATTGCATGAATAATTTCAGTGGGTCATCATTTTCTCATAAAGCAACCTGTGTAATTTGTGAAGATTTGCGTGTCACATAAACCCAAACTTGCCTTTTCCTAGAATTGCTGGCATCAGCACTACCTGTAGGTAAAATTACAAACCCTTATTTTTTCCCCTTGTAAAATGTAATTTGGTATTTCTGCTAGCATCGTTGCTTCAAAGACACGTACCGCTTTGAAGCTAATTCAGGTATTGAGCTAATTCAGCGTGTGTAATAGCTGATCCTTTTGAATGATCCAAGTACTTCAGATGACTGTTTCATTGAAAAATTTGCTGATCCCTAGAAATAGAGGGAGGGGCTCATGAATCTGTGCACTGCTACTATTCTGCAGTCGTTTTCACAATGGTTATGTGACTGTTGTGTGACCAGCGCGTTGTGGACTGGATGTGCAGTGTTGCACACTGCTGTCACTGTGGCCTTGGTGGGCACAGTTAACCTTGCAGAACCTCAGTTCTCTGCTACAATAGAGGACAATGGCTCTTTTTTAGCTCATGGATGTAAAGGTGGCATCCTACAGGTTGTGAGGAACTTGGTCATTGTGCAGTGGTGATGAGGACCAGATAGAAAGAGAACCTTTTCAGCAGAAATTCAAGAAAAATATTCTCTTGTATCCATAGGAAGATGTCCTAAATGTATCACAGTTACCTTATTCCTTCCGTGTCCCTGAACAAGCAACAGTGGCAATCAAAATCAAAACTGGACGTAAGGTGCCATTAGTCCCTAGCTTGAAAATCATGAAGCAGAGAGAAAACCTGTGAGATAGCACCTGTGCTGGAGAGGAAGAGGGCTGAGTGTAGCTAAATAATACCTTATATTGAAGAAGAGTCCTTTACCTGGGCATGTGCTGGATATTTATTTTTTTGCAACATTACAAATACATGTAAATAATTGCTAATGCAGTGTAGATTATGCTGACATAGTGCTGCTTCTGGAATAAATCTTCAAGAGAGAAGGTAACAGAAAACTGATGAGATTTAATGAGTGAGCTGTGCCAGATGCATACTGTAAAACTGTTCGCCTACTGTGCATGTATAGCTTTATCCTAAGCACTCCACCAAAAATATTTCTAACTATGCTCTTCCCACATTACAAATAATAGTGTGCATTCACATAAAGACTAAGGAAATAGGTTATGAGAAGTCCTTCAGACGCAAAGGACAGGGCTGGGGTTTTCTTAAGGCAATCCCTTAAGAATTAGAATTGGTTGAACAGCTCATCAAACAGCTAATCTTGCACCGGCCTCTGCACTGGTGAATGCTTCAGGGGAGCCAGGTGCTATGGCCCAAAGGGAACCATGAGGCACTTGCACTCTCAATGGTGGTACCATCACCGCTCGTCTTACTTAATCTTGACTTTTTTGCAGGACTTTGGGTTTTAGCATTAATGATAAGGAGAAAAATGCTAAATCTTAGGTACTTTTAAAATGCATTTAAGGTTCAAATTTGGTATTTAAGCATGCTAATTTAATATTACTAATTTTTCTGCTGTGTCCTGAGAAACTGGAGGGTCTGTCTATAGTCACTCTCATACTTGATGCTCTGTCACTTTGTTCTTCTTTGACATCCCCAAGCTAGGCTAATTGGATGGCTCTGAAGAATGCAGGGAGTATTCTGGCTTTTGAAAATGTTCTTCTTTTCAGGCTGCTTTCCAACCTTTTCTCCCCTGCTTAATGACCCATTCAAAAATTTTCCAGTGAAATTCTTAGACTAGATTTACATAAGATCATTAGAGTATTCCAACTCCTTTACTTAAATATTCATGGCAGTCTCATATTGCTGGCTTCACAGAACCAATTGCAGGCAAAACTCCCATCAGCTTCACTGAATAAGGACGGCAAGGTAGAGCTCTAATTGTCAAAAGCTCAAAAGCTTCAGCTTTGGTGGCTGTACTCCATGTCAAGTACCAATGCAGATAGTGCTTCATTGCACATTCTGCTCACTCTGAGCTGGGGAGAGGCCGGTTAGATGCTTTTTATTGTCCCCAGTCTTTGAAAACAAGTTGCGAAAACTTGCTCATTTAAATCTCAGCCTACAAAGACTTTTCTGTGTGTCATCTCTTTGTAAACACTGGATTTGCAGATTGACAAGTAGAGCACTCTGCACCTATAATGTGTCACATTCTCATTCCTTTGTCCACAGTTAACTGGGAGAACGAGGGATGTGTAGACATC
>JANHGN010010545.1:37407-59839 GCA_024605025.1 Megaceryle maxima | reverse complement strand
TCCTTCCCAGGTGCAGGATTCTGCACTTGCTCTTGTTGAACCTCATTAGGTTCCTCTTTGCCCAGCTCTTCAGTCTGCTGAAATCTCGCTGACTGGCCACACAGCCTTCAGGTGAATCAGGCAATCCTCCCAGTTTTGTGTCATCAGCAGATTTGAAGGGCCTTCCTGGAGACTTCTCCAGGTTGAACAACTCCAACCCTCAGCCTTGAAACAGAACAATCTAAGCGATCTAAGCTTTCTTCAGTTTTCAGCCAGAACACCTATGGGTGAGCCAGAACACCTCTCCCACATCGTATTTCAAAATACAACCTGGATACCAGCTCCCCAGTCCCCTGAGAGAAGGCAAATCATTCTCTCATCACTTAAGATGATTTAGGAATAAGGCTGAAACTCATCCATACCCCTAGCAGCCACCGTGCTGCCCATGGTGACCCTGCACTTCTGTAGTCATAGAATCATAGAAATGTCTGGGTTGGAAGGGAGCTCTAGAGGTCGTCTAGTCCAACCACCCTGCTGAGAGCAGGGACATCCTCAACTACAGCAGGTTGCTCAGAGCCTCATCAAGACTCACCTTGAATGTCTCCAGGGTTGGGGCCTCAACGACCCCCCTGAGCAACTTGTTCCAGTGTTCTACCACACTCGTCGTAAAGAAATTCTTCCTTGCATCCAATCTAAATCCACTCTTTTCTAATTTAAAGCCGTGGCCCCTCGTCCTTTCATTCCAGGCCTTTGCAAACAGGCCTTCTCCAGGCTTTTTGTCAGCTCCCTTCAGGTACTGGAAGGGGGCTGTTAGGCCTCCCTGGAGTTTTCTCTTCTCAAGGCTGAACAATCCCAGCTCCCTCAGCCTGTCCTCACAGGAGGACTGACTTACTGCACCAGTAAATCAGTCCAGGATGTTTTGATAGCACTTAGTATAGGGCCTAGGAATCACAAACTGTTGCAGTGTAAAGTTTTGTCCTTCCTCAACAGAAATTTCAGGAGTCCCTTGCAAAATGTCTCCTGGAAGAGTCCTACAGGATGTGTTTCTTGCCGGTGTTATCTCTGATTTGACCCTTGAAGAGTCTGAGTAATGCAGGTTTTCAATCAAAACCATGTATTTCATTTTCTCCGTTCACCAATCCATAACAGAGTATTTTAAAGTTCCCTTTAGGTCAGCTACATAAAGATGATTTGCAAGTGAATGTTTTAACTTGAGACAAAAATAATGGAAAGAATTAGTTACACTGGCTTTCTCCTTTATACAGAACATTATGAAGCAGATGTTAGCATTACCTTTTCAGGAAAGAATTACCCTTAGCATGCTTGAATGGTGAATCTACCAACTCATTTACTCTTGTAGTTGCTATGAGGAAGGAAATGGGAGTAAGTATAATGAGAGCCTTAGTGAAAGACATTTTGTGGTGATATATAAAAGCAGGTTACAATACCACAGTTTCCTTGGGAACCCCTCATCTAACAGAAAGGGAAAGGAACAGAAAACAAGAAAAAAAAAAAAAAAGGGTATGAGAAAACTTTTATTAATAACCCTACTTGTGACAGTACACTTAGATGAGTTAAGAGTAGCTACCAAAAGACAAGCATCATGTACCTTTGATATATGACTGGAGTGATTTTGCAGTTGCAGATTATACTGTGGAAGAACAGTTCTCTCAGAAGAATGTAAAACAGGGGTGGGATTCTTTTTTGTTTTTTTTTTTTTTTTTTTTTTTCAGAGTATGGTAGTGAGTTTGGAATGAGAGCTGGGATGAACAGGAAGGGCAGGTACCTGGAGACGCGTGAGTGTAAATGTCAGAATTTATAGATGTTTCACTACTGAGGGAATTACAAATGAATGGTCCTTAAAAATAAGTTTCATAAAAGATCAGACTACAGGATAATTTGTTTTGTTGGTTGACTGTAGATTACTGATGACACCATAACTCTGGAGTAGGTAGAGAAGTCTGTGCTCTGAATATATTTTCATCAGTATGTCACCTGGGTAATGTAAATAACAGTAAGAACATGAGACAATTCTGTGCAGGCTGACAGCAATGGGAACAAATAATGTTTGAATTTAATTGCAGGAAAATGCAAGGAATGATAGGTGGAACTGATGGGGAGAGGGGAAGGTAGAGACATAGAAAGGTCAAGTTGAACCATTTCTTCAGTGAGTCACAGGCTTTCTGCTCTGAATCTGCTCTCTCTTTTGAAAGCAAATAGCCAGATAACATATGGGGATTACAGTTCCTGTCCCTGGATTTGTTTGTTTGTAGTTACCCACTTAATGGTACAGGATTTAGTGGGAACAGGGCAAATACCAAGAAAAAAAGAAAGCTCTTGAGATTCCACAGTCACACGGAGAGCAGGTATTTGTAATTTGTGGATGAAAAATCACAGGTGCATTGAAACGATTACAGGAGCAGGCACTGTAAATCCAGAAAATTCAGAGGTAAATATCCATAGGAAAGAAATTCAGATGAGAGAAGCAATGCACTAAGAACTGTAGTGAAGTCTTGCAACCAAAACGATGATTAGAATACTGTGTTTATGGTTGAGACCTGGCATTAAGTATTTTTCAAACAGCTGTGTAACCTGACAGGGTGGAGAGATTGTTTGCAAGTGGCCTGATTCTTTTTAATTATTCTTGGAAGTGATTGAGTGATTTCTCTAGTTCCTCACTTCCCTAGAATAAAATGTAGTTTCCCAAAGGGATCAGTCCAGTTAATTCTTCCATTCAACATTTATAGATTGATAAGGACTGTACTATCTTTGGTAATCTGATGACACACAGTTCTACATTTCCTCCTTGTTTTGACTTCGATGCCAGATTTATCTAGTGCCTGGAAGAAACAAGGAACTGGGTGAGAGCCAGATGGCTGGAATCCAGTCCAAAAGGTGAAGGTGATGAGGACTGCAAGAGCAGAATATTTTCAGGACGTGATGAAAAGTCTTATAGTTTATTTTACAAGGGTATCTGCTTAAATACAGGATGCTCAGTTTCTATACAATGGTTTATGTATAATAACAAAGGGTCTATTTTACATAATTTTACATGAAGAAATGGAACAGATTCCTTTCAGCTAAAGATGCCAATGACATTCCTTAGACAAAATTAAAATGTGATGAATATATGTTCATAATAAGTATGGATTACTGTTAAGATTTGCTTTACCACAGCCAAACTATCATGTCCTTTGGGTGATCTGTTCCCTTCAGAACTTGTTTTCCCAAAGGAGTGACATCTTCAACCCCATATTGCACACAAAACTTTTTAGCTAGTGGAGCTACATCATGGAATTTATTCTCTGTGGAAATAGAGATAATGAGGACCAAGATACTTTCAGGAAGATGACTTTTTTTTTTTTTTTTTTTTTGGGCCTTTGTACCTGATGATAAGTTGATGTCACAGTCCATTAGAAATAGTGCCAGCTCCAGGAATGCATGATCTGGGGTGGAGATTTCAAACTGTAGAGACTACATCTTACAAACCCGCTTTATTATTGCTACGTACACTTGGTATAATATCCAACATTGATGTGAAATAGGAGTTATGGCTCATAACGTGAGAGGACAGAAGGTAAAACTCCACTGTCTGTAAATAGATTGAAAACCTACAGGCCTGGATTGTTTCTTCAGTGTTCTTGGATAGGTTATTTCCCGTTTATTTGGGCTGGATATGGTGGACATTGTAGGATTGTTTTTTTCAGAAATTCTTTCTTGCCACCAAAATAACTGCTCAGGTGGGGGATTTGGAGGTAGCAAAAGCGTTTTGAAAGGTTTATTCTGCCACTGCTTGGCTTTCAGAGCAGGAGGAGGGCTCCCTTCTCCAGCCTTCTCATCGGTGCCACAGTTCCTGCTTTTCTAGGTTAGAGAAATATGTCCGGAGAGACGCCTGGGCAAATTTCACACCTTGTGCTGCTGAAGGACACCCCAGCAGGACGTCATGTAGGCGACGGTGGAGCCGCAGCTCCGTTGGGCCGCACGCACGGACGAATAGTGGTGCCGTTCCCGACCGGGGGAGCCGGAGGCCAGCCCGGCGCCCGACCCCCCGCTTCCCTCGGCGTTGTTCTCCGGTTCTCAGCCACACTATGGACGGCGCCGTCGTGTCTTCGAGGGGACGGGGCTGTGGCGACTCTGCCACCCTCCCAGGACGCTTCCCCTCCTCCCCTTTCCCGCTATTTCCTCCTGGGGACCTGCGCTCCCCCTCTCGCCAGCTCCCTCGACCTCTCGGGAACGGGCTCCGCCGAACCTGTGCCCCTCTCCGCCCGCCACCCCGGGCAGACCAGCGAGGGCGGGGGCAGCGCAGCGTCTCCCCGCCCTCTCCCCTCGCCCTCCCCCGCCGCGGCCGCCGGGCTCGGTCCTCCCAGCGCGTCGCCGGCGCCTTGGCTCCTCCTTGTCCTTCCTCGCGTGATTTTTATCGCGTCCATTTTTTGCGCGGGGATAAATAAATAAATAAGGACAGCTGCCGCCCGCCGCCCAGCCCGCTAGGGGCGGCAGCCGGGCCCCGCGCTGCTCAGGTGGGGGAGGCGGTGGGGCGATGCGGAGCCCCCTCCCGTGACTCCGGCTTTCCGCCATGCCATGGGTTAGGCGGATTCCATCCCGCAGCCGAGAGGGCACCAGCCAAGCGAGGCGGCGGCAGGAAGCGGCGCGGCCCGGCCGAGGAGCGGCGGCAGGAGGCGGCGGCGGCAGGAGGCGGGCGCGGTACCCCGCGGCCCCCTCCATGGACGGCGGCGAGGAATTATGAGCCGTGGCCGGCGGCCGGGACTGGCGCTCGCCCGCTGGGACTTCCCCCGCTGCGCGCCCTGGGGCGCTCGGGCTCCGCTCTCGCACGCCCCCCGCCTCGTCCCCCCGGCAGCCTCTGCCCCCGTCTCCTGCCCCCCCTGCCGCTGGCTTCGTCCCCCCTCTCCCCGCCGGGTGCTCGGGGTTAGGATAATCTCGCTCGCACCCAAACCACAGCGCTCCCGCGGCTAATCTTGCCCTTTCCCCTCTCCCTCCCCACCCCGCCTCCGGCCCTTCCTCTCCCGGCGCTGCCCTCTCCCCTCCCTGCTCCCCTTGCTGGACCCCTGGGCTCCGCCATCCCCGTCCTCCCCGCTGCCCCCACGGCGAGCCCGCGGCCGGGCGGGTGGGTGCGAGGTCGGGGCTGCCGGCCACCCCGCCCCTCCCCGGCGGGGCCGTCATTAGGCTGCCGGTTGATTACAGGGTATTGATTTGTATGTGCTTCTCCTGGCGCCGGCGGCGGCCGCTCCCGCTGGTGCCGCCGCGGCCGCTGGAGTTCGGGCAGCGCTTCCCGTAGCGGCGGTGAGCTCCCACCAAACATGTCGGCTCCCGCCGGGCCCCGGGGCGGCCCCGCTCCTCCTCAGCCTCCTCCGGCTCCTCAGCCCGAGATGCCCGACCTCAGCCACCTCACGGAGGAAGAGCGAAAGATCATTCTGGCCGTCATGGACCGCCAGAAGAAGGAAGAGGAGAAGGAGCAATCCGTGCTCAAGTAAGGGCGAGCGCATCCCTTTCCCGTTCTCCCGGCCCTCGGTCGCGGAGGTCTCTTCCCCGGCCTCGGGGGCGTCACGGCCGGGGCGGGAGAGAGGAGCCGGGTGGCCGGGGGCGGGCAGGGGTGTCTCTCTCCGCCGGCGGTGCCACGGCGGCTGCTCGGCGCCGGGCGAGTGTGGGGCACGGCGGAGAGGGATCCCGCCGCCGCGGGAGCGGGAGGAGATGAGGCCGCCGGGCAGGCAGGGTGCCGCGGCACGGGCTCGCCGCCCGTCTCAGCCGCGCTCCGCGGGGCGGGCGGCAGCTCCGGCCCCGCACGCCTCGGTGCTGGCAGGGGCAAGGCGCTCAACATGGCCGCACAGGTGCCGTTCTCACCCGGCGTGTGCCATCAGGAGGAAGGCGGGGTGGGTCGAGGTGGCGGTTGGCGCCGCCGGAGGGGGCGGATCGACGGCATCGGGCCCCGTCCCGGGGGCGCGGCGGGTTCCCGACTGGCGGCGGCGGCCCTGCCCGGTGCTGGCGCGGCCGCTCGTGGAGGAGAGGGACCGCCGGGGCCTAGGCTCCGGCCGTCTCGCTGGGTGGGTTTGCCACAGCCGCCATCTTCCCCCGACAACGTGTCTGCCGCCCGCCCCCGCCCCGCTGCTCTTTCCAAGCATGAGCCCTGGCGCCGGGGGAAGCGAGGCGCCCTGCCGCCCGCCCGGCGCGGCCATGGGAGGCGGCGGCGGCCCGGCTCCGGCTGCGGCCCCAGGAGCTGTCCGCGGCGGCGGCCCCGCTCCGGCCCCGGGAGCTGTCCGCGGTGGCAGCCGCGCTCCGGCTCCGGCCCCGGGAGCTGTCCGCGGTGGCAGCCGCGCTCCGGCCCCGGGAGCTGTCCGCGGCGGCGCCGCCCCTGCAGTCTTGCGCGGAGCTGGGGCCGCGGGTTGGCGGGTCGGGATCTGGTCCAGCCGCTGCTGCCCGGGCGCGGAGTGAGGCCGGGGGCACGGGGAAGCGTGATCTGTGCCCCTGCCCCGAGGGGGAAGCCGGTCCTGCTGGAGACACAGGGGTCCCGCTCTTGGGAGAGGTGTGGGCCGCGTCCTTCCTCAGCCGGGCTGGAAGGCACCGAGCAACCTCAAGTAAACTGCTCGCCCTCTGTGGCGGAGTAATCACACTGACTACTAACGGCTTAACAATAAGCAAAGGTACCACTACCGTGGACAAGACTTTTATAAGTGGCATGAAGCTGAAGCACTAAGACTTTTTATTTGATACTAAAATTAATATTGTGTCTTGGCCATGTTAACTGCAGCTGGTCCTTCACGCTCAGTACCTGGAAGCTGTCTTCTGGGCTTTTGTTGCTGACTTTGGAAGGCTGTTTCCAAGATTCACTGCATTATTTTCATAATGAAAACTTCAGATGTCAGTTGTGTGACAACTACTAAACTGTGAGGTGATGATCTCCTAAAAACATTTCAATGTCTGTGTAAAAAGAATTTTTGTTGGGTGAACATTTTGAAGAATGTCAGTGTAATGTGAGCACTGGACACAAAGTGCCATACCTCAATTTATCACTATCGTAGTCTCATGCTATACAATTTGCTTGCTATTGTGATACTTTTATTTTAAACCACTTTAGACTCCTTTACATTGCTAAATCGTGCAGTGTATCAAAACACATGAAAATTTTGGTCTAAAATTTCTGCACTCTTAAAATTCTTAAACAGAGAAGGAAATAGAAATGTATTCAAGTTGAAATTTAAATATAGTAGCATTACAGTTTTAAAGAAGGCTCCTGGCAACTTGTGGTGCAGGTGATCATATTTATGATCCAATATAAAGTGCAGTTTTGGTGTGATACTAGGGTCAGCCTGAACTGTTTAGCTTACAAATGAAGAATAAACTGTTCTCAAGTAATGACAAGGCAAAACCAACTTAAAAGATTAAAGAGAACTGTTTTAATTTTTACTCTTCAGAATCTTGGAAGCAGACAGTGGACAAAAAGAAATGTCTTAATCAAATCTAAAGATAAACTATGAGCTCCATGTGGGGTTTAGTTTTTCGTCTCATTAAAATTTCCTCTTGAGTTCCATGTAAGCTGCGAGGGAAATGATATGGTGTAAAGTTTACACACAAAGAATAGCCTAAAGCAGCTTTCCTAAGAAAATGCTGGTGTCAGTGGAATTTGGATAGATGGCCCACAATATTTTACAGGATACCAAGAAGTGCTCTGGTGTCAGATGAATAACTCACCAGTTTAGTTTTCCTCAAAGTGAAGTGGCTGCTTGAACCATCAAGTTCATGTTTATTCTGAAAATGTTTATGGATTTATTAAGCACAACCCTCCACCAAAGTCATACCAGAGCTGCTTCTGCATTTTTATGTAGATATTACTGAGTTTAATTCTCTTGACAGATGTTTTCCTTCTGTCAAGAGGAGAGGAAGATAAAGAACCCTCCCTATATTTATGTGAATGAACTAGTGTTACTGCATAGAGATAAATATAGAGCTAAATCCTGCAGTCTTTGTTCAAGTGTAATTCTCCTCGAAGGCAAGCTCCTTTTGAAGTGGGAGGTATTTTTGTCTGACTAAGCAATAAAATGGTGTCATTTCATTCCATGGAGAAATATGGGAGGATAAAAAAGATGCTGAAAACAAGAGTTGACATTTAGAGATACTATCACAGGAACAGATAAAATGTTGGAGAAAGGGGCAAGCATGGATTTCCTCTATTTTTATTTTTCTTTTTTTTTAATATAATTTATGGCTAGTGAGTGTCAGTATGAATGGCTAGTCCCTGGGCTCTACTTCCTTTCTTCATTCTATTTCTATTTTGTGCTTTTCAAATTCTTTTGCTGTGTCCATCACTGTGGTATTTGAGCATCCTCCAAAAGTGCATTAAGTAGTGTGACTCACATCTGTAATGTGGACTTATTTATTCTTTTCCTTTTCACTCCCTGGGGTAAATATGTGTGGATTTAAAATAGATACATAACTTGTTCTCCTTATGCTTGTTTTACTCTTTGGGGAAAGGAAATGCAGATCCTGAGTTGTAATCTGTAGCAGCTAACAGTGATCAGGTCAGCATGAATTCTTGCCAGGATTTGCTGGAACATGATGGCATGGAAAGCAGAAGCTTTCCAGATTTGCTCTCTCCTGGCAGACCTGGTTTGGTCAGTGGAATACGCCCAGCTACAGTTGTGCACTCTGTTCCTGTGGCGCAGCTTCTGCTTAAAAAGGAGGATGGGCAGCAAACTCTGCTGCTTTGACTGTCTCTCTTCTGGAATTTTTGGGACCCTTGGAGTGCATTTTGAATGTCATGTGCTAAGAAGGTGCCTTTCTGAAAAGATTATTGAACATATATTTTGCATAATATTTACTCTGCATAATGCATGACATTCAGAGAGAGAGTGAATTTATGTCTGTACACTGACTGTGAGTCCTCCTCTGCTGTTACAGCAATATTTTAGTATTTTCAATTGTTATCTTTGTGAATATTTTACTCTCTTGGATATAGCGTAGAACTTCTGATGATGGCTTTTCCTTGACATTATGCACATCTTTCCTTTTATAAATTCTAGTTTTATGTTTGTAAGCTTTGTAATAGGTCTTAGATGGCTTGTTTCCTTCATATGGATTGATCTATGGGATCAGTCTTGTGCTTTTTTACTTTTCATTTGTACTTTATTTCTATATCCAAGGACCATCTTGAGAGGATGCACATACAAAAAGGATTTGTAGAAGATACCAGGATGCTGACATTATTTGTAAAGACTTTTCAGCCTGTGTGTTGTGCATGTACACTTTTCTACTTTTAGTATCAAGAGTTTCCAGCTTTTTGCCTGCTATTCTAAAGAGACAATGCTCTCCTTGTAAAGTCAGACTCTGAAAATACATGCACTTCAGCTTTTCATGGATGTGAACAGTTTGATTCAGTAAAAGACAAGTTTTCCAAAGAGAAATTTCATTATAAAATCATCCAGCTTTTCTTGTATTTGCCAAGCATTCCAGGTTTACCAGGAGGTCCTTATAAAAGAGTTCTTTATATGTTCGTGTGGCTGAAATCAAATTGCATTGTCATCTGTTTTATCCAGGGAGAAAAGACAGATGGAAACATGGTGGGCTAGCTAGAGAATGGTGGCTTTTCATTACCCACCACTGTCCAGTCCACAGTAAGCTTTAGGAGGGTACAACCAACTGTGAGCTTGAGTGTGCTCAGTTGCTGTATCTGTGTTGCACAGCCATGGTAAATGTTGGGTAGCTACACTGACTGAAACAAAATCTTTGACAAACAAATCTCGAAGAGGCTAGACTGTGTGGGCTCTGTATGGCACCATGGGTGAGTGACATGTGGGGCAGGATGCTGGGCCTGGGGGAGAGGAAGCAATAGATTGATGGCTGCGAGTCACAGCAGTGTAAATACCTGCCTCACAAAGCTATTGTACTGTTTTATAAATAGTTATGCTGGTTTGTAAATCAGCTCTTATTTACACTGCTTTAAAAGCACAGTACATTTATGATTTGGATTTTGGGGCTGGAGGGATGAAAGAGATGTAGGTGGTGATTATTTGATTTGTTTTTTGAGAATAGAGATATGTATATGGTAATTTCCAAAGTTTAGAGGGTAATGCAAAAAGATTCATTTTGTAATCTAGGACTCCAGGCAGTGTTAGTTGTTTAAGTTATGCTTCCATAACTTTACACTGCATTTTGTGTGAATCTGGAGTGCTGATCAGAACAGTCCATTGCTACACCGCTCATAATTTTGTTCTTGTTTCTATGTATAATAATAAAATATGGTCAAGGTGACTTTAAAAGTAATAACTTTAGGCAGTGTAAAATTAGTGATAGTGGAAGTTCTATGAAAATATATAGTTGAGAAATGTAGTTGTCCACTTCCCTGCCCTGCCTTCTTCCCTGCTCTTTTCCCTTCCCTACTACCTCATTGTCCATCCATCCCCCCAATATTCTTTATCATTTTCCTTTTCTTTTGTTTCAGCAATTTGTACTGCTTATTGGGTCTCTCTCAAAATTGTCATTATTCCTTACTCTTACCTTGTACCACATGCTTAGAGAGTTTATGCTATAGATAGTACTTGTCAGGCTGTTACAGCTTGTGCCATTTGCTCTTCAAAAAGGCCCAGTGTTTACAACTGTTCTCTAAAGCATCTAGCACACTTTTGGGCACTGTCTACAAACAATAGCTGTAGTACTTCCTCTTAGTGACTAAGCAGAATGTATTTGGAGATTATACAGACCGGCAGTTACACTAATTACTGGCTTTGCTAATGTTAATGTTGAGTAAAATTTCAGAAGACTGCAATACTGCTGATGTTCCCACATTCAGAAAGTACAAGACGGATGTGTTGGGTGTAGAAAGGCCTGACATCATATGGGGCCAAAAAATAGAAAAGCTGATACAGCATTTTGTTACCAAAGAACCCAGAAAAGAGATATTTAACACCAGTCAGTATGTGATTTCTGAAATCTCATGAAATCTGATTTTGCTTTCTTCTTTTTGAAAGAAAAAGAAGAAAACACCTAATTTTACATCTTAAAGACAAGAGTGTAGATCATACTTTAAGGCACTGGGACTGTATCCTACAAAGTGGTGAACAGGTGAAATTCAGTGGTGTCTGGAAGTGCAGTTAGGGGGCTCAGTGGTCCATTCTTGATTTTGTCTGCCTGCATCTGTGAGTGGGGTAACGTCTAAATAACTGAGAATGTCAAATAATTGATTTTTCCACTGAAACAACAGCTTAATTAGTGTATATATTATAAGTGCAAAAATACACAGAAGTGATAGGTTACTACAGAACTGATATAAAATGAGGTGTTACTCTGCCGATGAAGCTTTAAAATACTTGCAGCATATTTGAACTTCCATAATAAGGAGAAAGAAGGAATGAAATGAAATCCTGTGGAATTAGCCATGTATATAAATATTCTGGGTTTATCTGTAAGGTAGACTTGACTGTCTCAGGAATTCTCTTTGGCTTAATGCCACCTCTCACTCTTCTGCTTTACTGGGTTCTTTAAAGCTTTAGTATCATATTAACCATCAGTCAGAGGCTAAGTTTCTAAGGCCATTAAGCATACCTTTTTCAAAAAGGATAATTTTTGTGTTGCTGTCTTTATGAAATTTTTTTTTTTTTTTAACATCTTCTCTGATGGCTTTTTTTGACAGGACCTGGGGGGATAAAACCCCAAAAAGCATACAAAATGATGAGTTACCATCTCTTCTATGGTTGTTTGACAGCAACAGACATTGCACCTTAACAATGAACTTTGAGGTGGGGATGAGTTTTTGAGTTAAGATTATATCATGTGGACTGTCTTAATCATATGTTTTACCCTATCGTGATTAAGAACTACAAGTTATCATAGACAACCAAATTACTTTAAAAGTGAGCAACAGTGAGTCTTCCTAATTTAAACTCATAAAAAGGAAGAATTTCTTTAAATATTGATTGTTGAAAAATGGCATTCAAACCCAGTTGTCTTTTCAGACAAATCAATTCATTTTAGAAATCTTAAATTGAAACCAAACCACATCGTTTTCAGTCCTTGCTGAGTTTAGATTTTTCTCTTTTGTAGGACTTCATGGTGTAACAGGAGGAACTGTTATACTCTTGAAGTATATCTCTGTTGAGAGTATAATATAATTAATTAATAAGAACAATTTACATCTAATCTGGTAGTGCAACTACATACTGCAATTTGTTAAACTTCTGGTGGTATGATAAAATTGCAGAATCAGTGCTGTGCTGAAAAGCTGCTTCTGCATATTATGTTTGACTATTTCCTTATGTTATGTCTCCAAGGTATTGTCTGGAAGCTGCAAAGTGATCAGTTAGAACTGAGTTTATAAGAGTTAATGAAACAGGACAAGATTGTATAGGGGGGGTAGTAGTGCATTTAAGAAGAAGTTAATATGTATGATTTTTGGAGAATAAGAGTTCAAAGTAATTTATACTGTTCTCTGCTGTTTTCCTTGAAGGTGTAAGACAGCTCTTTTATAGTCTTAAATTCAAATATCAGCTGTCATCACATTTGTCTGCCTACATGTTTGCAGAGTCATCTTAGTTGCATTTTGATAAACTGAAATGAAAATAATTTATTTAGATAGGGGAGGAGTTTATAATGGTCTACATATTTTTTTTTTGAGTTTTTGAAATGTTTAGAATGTTTTTGAAATGAGAGCTTTAACAATATCTTTGATTTAGACCTTATTCTTTTGATTCACACTTTACTCTTTTTAAAAACCATAGTAAGATATCCTGATGTTCTAGCAGGAGTTAGTGAGACCCGAACTCGTATTTCAAAAAAGTCTGAGTGCTTCTATTTAGAAAATTGATAAATAAAATCTTAAAACTTTAAACATTAAAAAGTTGCTATCTTTTTACTGTCTAGGTAGGATTGGTTCTTCTTAAATTTCATATGAAGTTGTTTGAATACTTCTTGATAACCTATTATTTCTTAACTTAACATGAATATTTTTAAGGTGAATGATTTCTTAAAGCAAATATTATATTGTATTTGTATACAGAATATCTCCCAGGTCTTATACCATTACTAGGTATTTGATACAACATGGCATTTTTGTTCTATGTATTTGTGAGGGCTGTCTTTCTTCAGAATATGAGGGACACCAAATGTTTTGACCTTTAAATAAAATTGTGAGTTAGAAGCAGTCAGCCTCTTGTGGAAAATGTTTTGCAACCACCCTTCATATAACTTTTCAGAAATGAGTATGCCAGTGTGTCAATGAGAAGTCTTATTTCGTATACTGTTACTCTAGCAGTGCATTTATACATTTTTTCTCTTTACAGAAAAGATGAGTGAGAAGTAATGCTTTGAAAGCTATTTAAATCCCAGGTAACACATAGAATGATAGAAAAATAGGGCTGGTTGGGACCTCAAGAGGTCTTTCGATTCATCCTTTGCCTCGAGGTATGGCCAACTACAAGATAGCAATTCCTGACACCTACTTGTCTAATCTAGTGATTTCTGACAGTGAAGGCCTAGCTAACTAGTGCAGTAAATGGGCTTCATGGCTCAGGCCTGGGCACGTGACAGGTGACACACAGAATTCGAACTAATCTGCTCTGCAAGAGCTGTGCTGCCTACATAGGAGAAGGTGAGAAGGGTGCCAAAAAGATCTTAGGCCATAGATGCTGGATCCAGTATGAAACTTTTACAGTTCTTTCAGATGACAGTTTACTGCTGAAAGGTAGAACAACAAATCAAACTACTGACCTGACCGGGGATGAAGATTCCTTGAACTCCCTAAGTAACTTGTCTCAGTTACTCGTTCATTATCCATACTATTAGATTCCCCCTCCCCCTTACTGTTAAACCTAAAACTCTTTCATGTTACTTACTCTGTCCTCAATGGGAATGCAGAGCAACCTGTCAGTTCTCTGTTTGCGTCAACCTTTTCTAAATTTCACAAATGTGATCATATTTCCTCCTGCAGATTCTCATAATCTCTTTTCTGTAGAAAAGTATCTCTGTATCTCAACAGGTCATATTTTCTAAACTTTTGACCATTCTCGTTTTTAAATACTTTATAACTGATCTTTTCTGAAATACAAAGTCCAAAACCAGACACTGTATTCCAAACAGAAGTGTATG
This sequence comes from Megaceryle maxima, assembly GCA_024605025.1. Classification (NCBI taxonomy): domain Eukaryota; kingdom Metazoa; phylum Chordata; class Aves; order Coraciiformes; family Cerylidae; genus Megaceryle; species Megaceryle maxima. The sequence continues at coordinate 45,775 of JANHGN010010545.1, read as the reverse complement.
TGGAAAACAGAAGGATAACACCACGTGTCTTGCACAGAATGCCTTCCTTGTACAGTCAGTGTCACGTGTGTTTGGGATTTTATTGTGGTATAGCATTATGGGCTGTTGGTCAGCTTGTGATTTATGCTTTTCTGCAGAATTGCTGTTGAATCAATCATTCTGTCTTTTGAAATTGATTTTGTATTTTGTATTTTGAAGTTGATTATCTCAGTTATGTATAGTGCATATGCATAGTCTTCATCCCCGTTGAGTTGTATTGTGTCTGTATCAGCTGCCTCTTCAGAATTTTGCATTAGAGTGCTTAAATAAAATGCACAAACAGCCCTTGGAGCAAGAATGAGGATTTGCCTCTAAAGAGTATCCTGATCACATTGCTATTTAGACTGTCTCTTGCTTGTCCATATATTCACATTCATGCCTGCACAGTTGCACAACTTCATTGGTAGGATACAGAATAATCTTACTCTGTTTTTTGCCCGTAACGTGTTTTTCAGGGAAAGGAGAACTGTGTTCAAATCTTCTCAAGCCAAGAAGGGTCTACCACCCAGGTCTTGCACCTCCTTGGGAAAACATAACTGCTACACTAGTGTAAGGGAAACAGATGCATCCTCTGCTATATTTGTGCAGTCATAGAAGCTGACATAACACATTTGACAAAAAAGTCTCCCAAAGATATTTAATTACTAAGGGTCTAATGAAAACAAGTAGATGGGTAGGGGAAAGGGATTGCCCACACTTCACTGGAAAAGTCTGCTCATACCATATTACATACCAAGGAGTCCTTATAGGGCAGAACCAAACATAGACATCAAACCAAATCAATCATGAGCTGTGTATCTTCACGAAATCAGACTTCTGTAGATTCAGCACTCATAGAACTGCTTGGTTAATGAAAAAGATTGCCTTAATTTTGGTATCTTACCCATTCCCACATTACAACATCTAGAGCTTGGGCAAGGATTGAGCCCAGAGAATCTCTGGGATTCTTTTGACTAATGTATCTACAGTGTAAGACATCTACATCTGAAATAGCTTAGATTTGATTTAAAGCAAATGGAAATACAAAGGTGACTTTAGAATGTGATCTATCTCATCTTAAATTAGACGTTTCAAATAGGGCAATTGCAGACCTTATTTTTGGCTAAGGACTTAAAAAGAAGATGAAGTGAGCATGTTAGATGTAGATGTCTACCTTGAAGACATCTGGAGATAGGTAAATTGAAGCTTAACCTTAGAGTTCTGCCTTTGAGGGTAACTCTTCACTATTTGGTCTTGTAAGAATGCTGTAGCCACTTTCCCTACTGGCACCTTTTATGGTTCTCTAGATTTCGTTAGAAGCCTGTTAGTCAATCTGTGGCTTTTGCTTTTATTTCAACCAGTTACTAATTAGGGCATCCCCATTTATCCATATCTTTACTATTTGACATTCACAGCTGGGAACCTGAGTATATTCCCCTTCTAGTCCATGGTTATTCTTAGGCTTTGGTGTATCTTCTATAATAAATTCAGAAAGCTTTTGAAGAGTGAGATCTAAAAGAAGACCTTGGAATACAAGATCTTTCCAGCATGTGGGATTAAGCATACCTATCAACAGGAGTACGTTGCAAAGAAAATCTTTGCATACCATTCACCAATAAGAATGATCAGGGGCTATTTTAAGCCAGAAGATAGAATCTCTCAGCTGAAGCAAGTCTGATCGATAGATGAGAAGTTACAAACACAGGATTTGTCCAGTACTTTAAAACTTAAAACAGTGTGACTTTGAGACCCAAAGAAAACTCTGTAAACTCAATTTAAGTTGATAAATTCTCTCCATAACTCACACACCATCTCTCTTTTGCTATGTATCAGCAGAATTTAGAGAGATTTCAACATACAAGGCTTTGAATATCTTCTATGCTTTGAATTTCTTTTCTTCCAGCTAGCCATTGCTTTATCAATATATATTTAGCTACTGTGTATTTACAAGTTGATAGGTCACTTTTGATAGTAGTCTGTGAGAAAAAGTCTGTTAAAAATTAAACATACTATTGAACTGCTATGTGCTCTGAATCCAGCGCTGTCTTGCTTTCAAAGCCTAGATAAATGGGTGTCTGCAGTAGTTGTTGTGTGGTATAGAAATCAAATATATTTTTGCTGAATCAGGCCCTAAGACAGTTTGGGAACATGGGTTTTGATTCAGCATGCTTTCATTAATTTGGTTAGTCACTGCAATTATGATTCATTTCATTCTGTGTAACCGACTGCTGCACAGTGACAGCTGAACCATGTATTATCTCACAGCTAGAAAAAGAGCATCACTGTCACGTTTAGAAGGCTGAGGATTATACTTTTATTGGACACGTGTTTTGTACTGAAGTTAAAAGGCTTTGGGAAAATCTTACTTCTTTTTCCAAACTATTTGTAGCATTACAGATATGAAACAGCACACTAAACAATATGAACTGTTTAAAAATAAGACCTTTTAATGTATGAATGGAATGAAGCTTCTTGTTCTGATTTTTAATAATTTGTTGGCTTTTTGAATTGGTTATAAAACTATGCCAGTGGATGCTTTCCTGATAGTCTGATTTACATATTAGTGGTAGCTCTGAGGAGCTAAATTTAACTGAACAGGAAATATTTCTCAAGTGCTGATATTACTTCCATATAGATACATCTGTATATCACGTCAGAAGACATTTCAAGTGAAGAAGTAATTTTAGTTATTCTATTGAACTTTACCACAAATGCCAGAGAAATTCAGAAGTTAGCAGGTTGTAAACTTAAGCAAACCCCCAACATGACTGAAAGAAAATAGAATCTACATTTCTTTAAAAAAAGTGTATCTTCTGTGTTTAAAAATATCTATCAGAAAATCCAGGTATACTTTTTTTTTTCTGGTCTGTTTATGGCTTATCTGAAAAAATGCTGTAGAGGGTGCTGTGAAGGCACTGAGCCAAGAAAAGGTATTTTCAGGTAGAGTACAGAGAGAGTACTTGGTATTTGAAAGTGTTGAATTATTCTGTCTGCTTGATATCTGAACATGCAGGTGGCCAAAAATGATTGGAATTTAATGAATTATAGCTGAACACTGATGTACATTTATATTTATTTAGGTATGGTTGGAAGATAACTGTTTTTCCCTTCTTTGTAGTGTTTATATGAACATGTCCTGCAGAATTTACTGAGAGTTCTTGTCTATTATTTGGTCTGAGTTATATATTCAGAATGTCTTTATAACATAAATATTCTGTATAAAAGAAGCTTTTATTTGGAGAAAGACAAAATATTTAGTCACGTTTTTAACTACTAGTGTGAATGGTCATATTTGTTCTGCATAAAGAGGAATGATAATTGTGGAATTAGGCTGTGATCACACTGACACTTGTGCTCCAACTTAACTTCTCAGACATTAACTATTTCTTAACTCTGTAGGACCAGTTATTTAGAAGTAAGGTACTCATTAATTAAAAGGGAAATGGGTTAAAATAATGCCTTTGTTTAGACTTTATATTTTTGCTTAATAACACTGTAAACTAATTTTTGAAAAAAAAGCATTCACTGAAACTGGACTTTCACTATGGAAGTTGAGTCATGGTTCACTAGTTAATAGTTTGGTTCTTTTAGTTTTTAGAGCATTGTGCATAAAAATGATATACAATATGCTTTGTGGATTACAATGTTTACTCTTTTAATAAGAAATGATTTCCTGAAATTTTATGAGTAAATGCATTAGTTCAGTGGGTCATTAAATAAGTAGATGCATTGTTACCTATTTTTTGTTGTTACTATTGAATAATGGAATGATATACTGCTAATTTCATTCTGAGGTTAAATAAGTAGCATTTTTTTTGCCAGTCTTCATAGCCTTAAGGTTTTTCTGTGACAGGGACTTAGCAGTGTTTTATTACAGTAGTCCATGAAAAATTTGTCTTCCAAAGGGACTGCTGTTCCTAACACAAGTAAGACTAAGCACTTCCTTAATATCAATGACCTATTTTAAACCAGCTCCTGCCTCCCATTGGCGCTGGTGAGTGGTCAGTAAAGATGCCCAGAATAAAGATGGTGACTTGTGTTAAAAGAAGGAAATTGCCATTAAATATCTTCTATCTTGGACATAAATAACTTTTATTTAGTATTTATACAGTTACTGAATGGTATTATCATGATATAGAAGGAGTTCTATACAAGAGCTCTGCTGTGCATTTTTATAGCTTTATATGTTTGGTCATCAGCTGTATCTTTTTCAGGGATGGTGAGGATATCTGCAGAATAGTTTGTATCTTTACATTGCTGAAACATATTCTAGCCCGAGTTTCAGTTTACTAAAGTTGTTCTTCAAAAAATTTCTCTGTGAAACAAAGGGAGGAAAAGATTGTTACTTAACTCTTGTCCATCAACCCAATTATTCTTTGCCTTTTAATTCATAATGAGGTTCATATTGCTGTAATAAATGAAAACTTAGGTAAGAATTTATATGGAAGCATCTAACTTACTGGAATCATAACTGAAAACTGTATCACTTCTTTTTTTGGTGTGGAGTAAGTATTTGTATTGGGTTCATGTGTCCATGTGTTGGAGTGGGGCTGCAGTGGTGGCTTCCGTGAGAAGATACCAGGATCTGCCCTCATATCAGACAGAGCTGGTTTCATCCAGCTCCAAAATGGACCTTCCACTGGCTGAGGCTGAGCCTATCAGTGACATCTGTGGTATCTATGTGATAACATGTTCAAGAGAAGATAAAAACTGCTGTGCAGCAGTTGTGAGAGAGAGAGGAGTGAGAAAAATGTGGGAGATACAGTTTGCCAGACACCAAGGTTGGTGAAGAAGGAGGGGGAGGAGGTGCTTCCAGTGCCAGAGTGGAGATTCGCCTGCAGCATGTAAAGCAGGTATCTTCCCTGGAGCTCATGGAGGACTCTATGCTGGAACAGGTGGATGCACCCTAAGGATGTTGTGGAGAGCTTGTGGTAGCGCAGGCTCCTTGCAGGAACTGTGACTCATGGAGAGTAGCCCAAACGGGAGCAGGCTTCTGTCAGGAACTGCAGCCCATGGAGAGAAGCTCATGCTGGAGCAGGTTTTCTGACAGGACCTGTGGTCTGTGGGGGGATCCATGCAAGGAACCCAAATTGGAACAGTTCTTGAAGAGCTGCAGCCCGTAGGAAGTGCCCATGTTGGAGCAGTTCATTAAGGACTGTATCCCATACTAAGGAGCCCACACTGGAGCAGAGGAAAAGTGTGGGGAGGAAGGAGCAGGAGAGACAAAGCGTTACAGACTGACCACAACACCCACCTGTGCTGCTCGGGGGGTGGAGGTAGAAGTTGCAGAAGTGAAACAGCCTGGGAAGAAGGAAGGAGTTGGGGCAATGTGTTTTTAGCTTTGTTTTTATGTCCACTGTCCTACCCTGTTATTAATTGGCAATATTTTAAATTTATCTTTCCAAAGTGAAGTCTGTTTTGCTCATGATGGTAACTGATGAGTGATCTCCCTGTCCTTATCTCAACCCACAAGCTTTTCCATCTGTTTTCTGCCCTGTCCTGCTGAGGAATGGGAATGAGAGAGCAGCTTGCTAGGTCTGTCACCAAGCCAAGGTCAACCCACCACAGTATTCAAATCATAGCAAATCATAGAATCATAGAATGGTAGGGGTTGGAAGGGACCTCTGGAGATCAGTGAGTCCAACCCCCCTACCAGCGCAGGATCACCCAGGGCAGGCCACCCAGACAAGATCCAGGTGGGTCTTGAAAGCCTTCAGAGGAGGAGACTCCACAACCTCCCTGGGCATCCTGTTCCAGGCTCTGTCACCCTCACAGGAAAGTTTCCCTCATGCTGAGGTGGAACTTCCTGTGTTTCAGCTTGTGACCATTGATGTATTTACAAAGCCTATTGACATCACTCTGGGTTTCTGGCAGAATCAACATAGCAAGAGTAAGAGACGCTCCTCTAGAAGGTATCTGAGGGGCTAAATTCAGCTCCAGAGCCCTGGGCAGTTCTCTGCTGTCAGTGCAGCACAAGCAGCTCCATCACCAGCCCAGCTGCTCCTTCCTGCCTCCATGACACTGTCACAGCCCTGGTACAAGAGTCTGCTGAACTGTCTAGGGAAACTGCTTCAGGGAAGTGAAGCTAATGAAAAATATTTTTCCCTCCACCATTTTGGCAGAGCATTTTTTAAGCTACAGAAAAGACCTGGTCTGGTTTACTGTACAGTCTTGCAAGCTGCTGAGCTAGCACAACTGAAGGACTGGGAGAGATTAGCTACGGTGCTTTTGGAGTTCCTAGGAGCAATGGACTAACACCACCATTATTTTCACAGTCTGAAATGACTGGTCATGTTTCAGTCAATGAGAAAAGCAGCAGTCAACACGTATGAAATAATTTCTGATTCTGAAGGTGCTCTTTGAAGGTCTGTGGTCAATGCAACCGAATAGCGTTTGGAGCTTTTGTAGTGAAGAAAACAAAGAAATTGCTCATAAAGTGTTGCTGTTGAATAACTGAAGGTGGAAGAGCATTGCTGGTGTTAGATCAGATAAAACTAGGTTTTGTGTCTCTATATCAAAGAGCATATGCAGGTTTTATTCTCAGACACTTTTAAAACACTGATTATCTGACATAAAGGAATAAGTTTGTTCAGCTCACAGGGTGTGGAAAGAAAGGAGAGAAGAAAGGTGAGGCTGGCTAAGTGAATGGACTCCAGAGTTTTCCAGTGTGATCTGAGACATAAAGACATGTATGTAACAAAAGTCCTGGTTGTAACTGCTGCACACACAAACTCTTGTATTTTCACAGGTAGCCAGATACTGTTTTTATTGCGTAAAATAATGAGAGAGCTGCTTTGCCCTTAGTATTTCAGGGTTTGTATAGAGATAAGATCTTCTGATTGTCCAAATTATGTGATGGCTTTGGCTCAAACTTTGTAATTTATTTGAAATACAGGCTGCCTGTATATTTTAAAAAGGAGGACATATAAGTATTTTTTTTAATATAATTTAATGTTAATAGAACATTTTAATTGTCATCATCTACAGGATTCACTAATTATGATTGAAGTGCAATATGCTAAGGTCATGAAATGATGAGCTACCCAAGTTTGTAAGATTACACAGAGAAGCACAAATTGTGAACTTACTGTTGCTACTGTTTATGCCCACACATAAGAAAAAGACCTTGCATCAAAGCATTTGGTTTTTTTTGAACTGTAATAAAAGTAATTGATTCTGCTAAGTTACAGACTTGTGCACTTACGTATACATCTGATACGTAGCCTCTTTGACTTAATTAAATTTTTTGGAAAAAGTGACTGAGAAATACAGCAATTAAAAATATTACCACAGTGGTAGCAATTTTCTGAATGCCTACCTAGCCATCTTATTTTTAAGCAGTGCTATATTTAGAGGGACATTTCATTCTTTCAGAAGAGAAATAAATCTATTAGGACTAGGACTATTATGTAGGACTATTAAATATTCACATATTTTGTGAATAATTTTGTTGCTAATATTAGACCAGCATTCATTAGGAGCTACATTCTACTATTGGTTAGAATTTTTTTTCTCTTGGATTGCTGTAACAGTCATCTTTGATCTACGGTTTATTGAAAAATAAAACTACTGTCCCTGTTCTTATGCCTCCCCTCTAGAATGCTAGTAAAAATTACTACAAAAGCAGTATTTGAACATGTTAATGGCTGTTACACCCCCAAGTGAGTGTGATGGTCCTTTCAGTATCAAAGCCCACTCTTGTGGAAAGATTTGCTTCCCCCAAATATGAATAAATTATACATTTTTTAAATGTCATAATAAGAAGCCATCAATTGTATTAAAGCTAACTTCCTTTGAACATTTTTTTTTTTTCTATAAATATCAGACCAAAATTTCTGGAGGGTTTAGTAAGCTTTTATTTTTTCACAGGTTAATATTCAGGTGGTCTCAGTGACTGGTTTAACAAATGTCCAGTGTCTGGATTACAGTGACTCTGTTACTGGTTTGTACTGCTGACTTGAATGCCTGTGTTGTGAAAAGAAATACTAAAAGGTCTTTTCTCCTAATGCTGTATGTAAAGAAGATGCACTTATACCACATGTTTCTCTCTGTAGAAAATGAGGATGGAGCTTCAATAGAGATCTGAGCTGATAATGGAATTATTCTGAAAAAAGAAAGATATTATAGAGGACATATTTGTCATAAAGAAGAATTTTTTTTCATTCAAGAAATGATATGTTGCTTCCAGTGCTCCAAACAGATTTTAAATTATATAAGTACTAGTTTAATATTTTTAATTTTACTTACATTTAGGTTATATAAGATAGGATATTCCATTTTTTGTAATTTCATGTGCATTTTATATGTGTTATGACAATTTTAGTCTGTTGGTCATATAGATTTTAGTACA
>JANHGN010010545.1:0-27739 GCA_024605025.1 Megaceryle maxima | reverse complement strand
TTGGGTGTCTTTTTTTTTTTAAACTGGCACAGATCATAAAGTCTGTTGGTAATATGGGCATGTAAAATCACCAAGCATGTCTTATTAGAATTTTTTTAATTAACTATAGTTATGCCTATATTTATTTCTTGTTTCACCCTTTCTCTCTTCGTTACATTATTGACCCAAAGCTCAACACTGCTCAAGCCCTGGCAGATTACTGCCAGTTGTGTTTGAATGACTCAGTAGGTTCTTTTTAAAATGTGATTTTGGCACTTCTGGGATCCCTAGGGACCCGGCTTCACTTGTATGTCCTGGCTTGTACAGATTGGGTGCCACTCTTGTACCTCTGTCAGTTTGAGGAACCAGAAAAGAAAGACAGAATCCATTCTATCTTTACTGCAAATTCAAAATGTGGGAGCTGAGATTGCTTTCATAAACTTGCAATACCTGTGATAAACTAAGGTTTTGTTTTTTTTTCCTTAAATGCTAAAGTAATTGTGGATTAAAAATTGTCAATTCATGAGGCTCGGGTGCCTCAGAAGCAGTAGGAATTCCAGTTTGTGTTAGACAGAAGGTCATATTACATTAAATATTCTTATATTACAGAGATTTTTGTAAGTAATCATTTCCCAAGCTAAGGGTATAAGAAGATACGGAAAGTGATCCCGTTTACTAGTATGTGTGCCTGAGACAACTGTCACGGCTAGGAATTTGGTTTAATGTTGCTAGGACAGTGATTCCTGAAGTGTTGAAGAAAATATATCAAAAAGGATATAGCAGAGTCAGACTGAAAAATCTAAGGGGTAAACTAGAGGGCTTTTATACAGAACATGACACATGAAGAAATCTGACATCTCTCAGGCTTTGCAGGATATGCTACGGTAAAGGCCATACAAGAAGCTAGTGTTGATGTGACATGATTAATTCATGAGGCAAAACAGTCATAGATATGTAAATACATGCTGAGGGAAAATTTGATAATTCTGGAGTACTGCTTTCACCTCCTACAGGTGGCTTTACAAGAAGGCACTGCAACTGAGGTGATTTTGCAAAGCAAATGTTTTACATTTTGTAATACCTATCATTTGATCTGCTTACTGAGCATGAGGTACGTAGCTTGCAATAAAATTCGCTACCAGGTATGTAACACTAGCCCCTGTTGTTCCACTGGTTGGTGAGGAATAGAACTAAAAATAATGTGAAACCTCTTGGATGAAGCTGGGAATATAAATACTGATTTGTTTACTGTTTTTTAAAACAAGTAGTATCTGGAATATTTTTTGCTGTGGAATGATTTTTTATACAAAAGAAATGTATAGATCATAGTAAATGTATCAGACAAATTGGAGGTTTTGCAGAAGAAGCAAATAAGACTTTGTTTTGATTAGTGAAAGCAATAGGGGGCTTTCACTAATGATGATACATGAGTAACATTCAGTAAATGGTAGTCGTGTGTATCACGGAGATTAATAACCTTCAACATCAGGGATGCCATCTGAGTGCATCCTTTGATTTTTAATATTTTCACTACAATTAGTGGTATTTTTCAACTTCCATGGGAATATGAGGTACTAAGTTTGCCATTCTCTTCAGAAAATTATGGACAGGCAATAGTAAAATGAGGTTAAGGCAGACACACAGTTTAGTATGTTCATAAAAAGGAAATTTTGTATTGTGTAAATATTGATTGTTCATTGATAAATGCACTGGGAAAGAAACAGTGCACTATGCCTTTCTCAGAGTCTTCTGATGCATAACTTGATGTACATATTGCAAAGGTGAGGGACATCAGGAATTGAAATAGTAAAATAAATTATTTTTTCCCTGAAAAAAGTGGAACAGTGGAATTCAGGAACTAATCTGTAAATACTAGAGTAGATGTGCCCCCCCCCCCCCCCCTTGCAAAATGGGTATAAAAATATTCATTTTCAAAAGTTCATTGCAGAGTGGAAAGTGATCTGGATTACCTGTACATTGTCAATCTCTCTGAACTTCTTTAAGAAATAGCTTGTTTTGTCTCATCTTGTAAATACTACAAAAGACAGTTGAAATAATAATTTTTTTTTTTTGTGACAGACTAAATAATTAAAATTTACAAACTACCAAATTGGTCCTCCTGGACTCCTATCTAGGCTGATATCTTTGACAGTGGCCAGTCATGACTGTTTAGGAAAGAATATCTCAACAGGCATTTTTATAGCTATCCTTGCTCAGAAAAGTTGTTGCCAGAATCTAGGACTTGCTAGCTGCTGGGTATTGTGCTCACACCACTTGGCACAAGAGGGTCTGATAATCTGTTGCGTGAATTTCTTGTAATATTTTTTTTTAATCCATTGATACCTCTGGTTTCAACACCTTACTGTGTATTGCATTCCCAACTGAATGAATGAAAGCAGTGTGGAAGAAAACCCTTCTGTTATGTTTATTTTTAAATTTGACACTTGGTAACTCTAGTAGGCACCACATAGCTCTCTACTCTGAGGAAAGTAGTAAAGCCATACTCACTTTGACCACATTCATTGTGTTTGGATAGACTGTTGTTATATCCCCCCTCAATTATTTCTTTTTACAGTTTAGACAATCTCAGTTTATCTCAGTTTGATCTTGGGTACATAAAAGGATCAAGATTTTCTGATATGGAAATCATTCTCTGCTTCCCATTACCCTTATTGTCCTTCTTGCTATTTTTTTTTTTTTAATATTGTTTTTCCTGAGGCATGGTAACCGGAACTGAGAGATTAAAGATAAAAGCATACTGTATATTTACTGAGTGACATAGTAATATATTGTCTTTTATAATAAACCTCCAAAGTTACTGGTTTTGCTTTTTTTGACCACTACTATTTTTTTTTTTCCCTAGAACATAATAGCTAATTTATTAGCAAGCTTTATACTTGTAGCTAGGGTTATTTTTCTCATGTGCATTACTTTGTACATACCCACACTGAACATTATCTAACATTCAGTTACCTGTCTGTTCAGACTTTTAATTCTTCTCAATCAGCTTCAGGTTCCAGTAACTTTCTACCATTAGGGAATTCTGTCACCAAAGTTCATGTTTTCATATTTGCCTTGCATTTAGATGACAATATCCAATCTTTGAGAACTGCCATTTTAAACCAAGAATGCCCTAGATACAGGATTAAACCCATATATTTTCATTAAACTTATTAATACCCCATATGAAAACTTTTTCATATTTGTTTTGTATTAAGTACAGTGCAGATGAGGAGTTCCTGTAGTTTGATAATTTTACTAAATTGATATCAGAAGTTGATTTCAATATAAGCATTACTCACCTTCCTTCTAATGTTCCACTTACTGAACAAATCTTTTTGAATGTCAGAACTACAAGAGAATGGCTTCTTATTATTTGTTGGACTGTAGTAGTTGTAAATGCAAATGTTAGAGAAATTATAAAAAATGTGGTCTAAATGTGATTATAACCTTCTTGTAATAAAACTTGCCATCTTTTTTTTGTTGGGAATTTTTGTAAAGAATTTATAGTTTGCCTTAAAAGGAATAAAGTTGTGCTAATTGGAATAAAGCTGTGCTAACTGAAACAATTCAGAGAATATAGACATATGTGTATGTGGTCATAGTATGAGAAATCTTGTTAAAATGGTGTATGTGACTACAATTTAGATAACAGAACAGATGAACTGTTCTTGCCAGGTGCTAATGTTTTAAAATTTATTTATTTTAATCTTTAATAGCCTTTTCCATCTCTGGGTTTTGGATAGATTGTTGTTGTTGTTGGTAACAACGTCCCTGATGGCTTTGGGAAGCTTATAAAGCACCTCCTGTGCTGCGTTGGCATTGTGTTCTGTGACTGCAGTGCTTGAAAAATGTACAAGGGTTCTACAAGCCAGAGAATTACACAAAATGCACAGAAATACCTATTGAAGACTATTGTCTTACCAGTAAGCTTCAATATGCAAGGCACCTGTATAACCAACTACTGAAAACATAAATTTTTATGTGTGGGACAAATGCACATATAAAGATACGAAGTGTTTGAGGCAAAGGGTTGAAATGCCAAGTTTCTACTGGTATATTTAATACCAAATATTATATTAAAATATCATTGATTGCTTTGCTTTTAAAAGGAAAACTGATAATTATTCTGATTTTTTTTTCTGTAGCTGAATGGAAGATGAGTCCCTAGAAAGACTAAATTATTCTTAGGTCACCACGTCCAAACTCTAGCTCTCAGACATGTCTTAATAGCCTGTTTCATAACTCTTTTATAGGTAGAGCTTGATTAGTTTAACTGTATTTTGCTGTCACTTTTCTTATTTGAAGTCGTGCTGGTTTGCCACTCTCTTTAGAGTCAGAAAACATCTTCCAATTTCCTGCTTAAAACAGTCCCAGGTGATTTATACCTGTTCTTTAACATTTTTCTTCTTTCTCTGATATCTGCCGCTGCTTTTACTCTTCTTTTTTTTCATGTCATTTTACTACAATTCAAATCTCTCATCCTTTTTCTTAAAGTAGGCGCATTATTGCCTAATCATCCTCCCAACTCCTGAGGTGCGAGTTCACCTTTCTTGAAGAGGGACAAACAGTGCTGCGTGTGGAGCTGGCGGGGCAGTTTTACGATAATCAGTGCCTTGGCTTTAGCGTTCCTTCCTTCAGCGGAAGCGGCTGGACTGGTTCTCTTTGTCCATTTGCTCTCCTCTTTTATTCTGCAAATTATTGGCCATTTCTAGTCATTCTGTGAGCATTAACACCTTTTGTATATTGGCTTATTAAACGCATGACCTCGTGCTTGGCACAACCGGCTATAGCAGTCTGAGAAGGAGCTGGGAGAGCGGGGACTGAAGGGACTCGTGTTACCCGCAACACACTTAATGACAGCGACGTTCAGCGTTAACGAGTGACGCGGCTCCCCGGCTCCGCAGGGCGGACGGCACCCGAGGAGCAAGGCAACAGTGCAGGTCCTCACACGGCCTCCTGGGAGAAGGGACGCCCAGCCCCACAACCCGCGCAGGGCCGGGCCCCGCGCGCGCAGCTGTGAGGAGACCCCTCGCTGTCCCAAGCCTCAGCACTCCCATCACCGCTGCTTCCCGCAGCCCCTCCCCAGGACAACTCAGCCCGCCCTAACCCCGGCACTTCACAGGTGTGGGCAGGGATTCCCCGTTCTGATTGGCTCAAGATGCCGTGGCGGCTGATGATTGGCTGTCGGTGTGGGTTCAGCCGGCCCTTCTGGAACGTTCTCTCGAGTTGGTGGGAGCGGCTGTAGAACGTCGTGGGGCTGGATCTGTTTTGTCTTGGTTGGGGTTTTACTTCGTGTTGGTGAGTTGATACCGTACAAGACGTTGATCTGCCTTAGTTCTAGTGGTGTGCTAAGCTTGTGTGGGAGTGTGGTTGCTAAAAGTGCCTGTTGTGCTCTTGTTTTTATAGACAAGATGAATGAAAAAAATAATAATTGTCTTACAGTAGGTTCTAGAGGAATTTACTGTTTCTGCTCCTTCAGCTTAATGCTTCCTCTATTAATAGCATACAATGGCATCTTTCAGGGGTGATTCCTGACCAGTTTAACTAATTTTTGTATGGCATAGCTGAAAAGTTTACTGAGATCTGGACAAAATATGCTTGTTTTGTTGTGTTCTTGTTCTCCCTTGCCCTGAGACTCAACAGGATTTGAAGGAAAAAGATCAATTTGACTTTAAAATTTTCATTAGTCTGACTCTTATTTTGCAATTACTAAGCTGAGTTAAGGTAGAGGCAGATGTGAGGTGGGCACATCTCCGGTAACCACAGTTGGTTCTGCCACCAGAAGGAGAGGTAATTTCACAAAAATAATTAGAGTGTTTAGAAGCCTGAGTGTCACTGAGGTAATAGGTGAGACTTCTGCTAGCATAAATAGTGGTATCAAAATGTGATTAATGTCTTACTGTGTTGGCAAAACTATGAATTGAGGTACACTTAAACTTTTTTTAAGCAGGATGGCATATTCAGTAGAAGTGGCCGTCTACTTCAAGCATATTCTTATAACAGGTTTTTTTTTAAATTTATTTTTTTCCTTCCAGTTGTATACTAGAATTCTTATCCATGAAAAACCTTCTTAAGGTAGGCATAGTGTGTGAATGAATTTCCTTTTTTTTTTGAGATATTACCTTTCCTCTCCTGCTATCTTTTGTGTGACCTTTGCTAGAATATTGAATTCACTTCTAAGACACCCTGGTCAGAAGTAACTGGATTAAGCATTGTTCAGGGAAATACAAATCTGTTTACTTGGACCTTTCACAGGTTCTTGTATGTGAATTCTTTTATTTTTTCATATTTTACAGGGCTTAGTGATAGTAAAAGGGGATGAATATAGCAGTGTACAGAATTTTAGAAGCCAATCAAGGAGAAAAAGTTTAAAGTATGAATTCTTAGTAAAAGTATTCTGGGAATGAGGATTTATTAGTCTTTGGGGTAGTCTATTACAGGGATTAACAGTGCTCTTGTTACTTCATTCTTTCAAACCAAGACTGAATTTTATCTGTAGGTACACAGTAAAGAATGATACTGGTGATGGATGGAACAGTTATTTCCCATTAGTTTATAATTCTATATTTCCTAATATGGGCTGAGTGATTTTTATACTGGTCTCAAGAACTTTGTTATCCTTAATGATTTCTGTGCAGCTTCAGAGACTGTCCTCAGAAATGCAAATGAATGAGGTACATACTGGATGCTGTATGTTTTAAGTTGGAACATCTCTGTTTTGAACCTGTTCTGTTTGTTTTGTTTCTGTATTTGCTTTATTTAAATTTTACTTAACTTCCCCCCCCCCCGCCCCCCCTTGGCTGTTCATATTTGGAGGGGAAACTGATTTCTTACAACTTTTTAGTTCATTTTTTTTTTACAAAGCTGCTTCTTGAAAGTTCCTCTGGCTTCAGGCCTTGCTTGGCATGCAGTATAGCATCCTTCTGTCAGACAGCCATTCTTACCTTCTTGGATGTCTGTCTGGGTGAAGACATGTTTGGAAGAACTATAGTGATTGCCAGACATTTGAGCTCAGAAATCGGAAGGAGCTGCAAAAGAATCTCAAGACTGCTTGTCTGAGAGTTTCACTAGATAATTTCCAATCTGGCAGTTTAGCTCAGTCTAATTGGGAATGTCAGATGGGTTTCTCTCTGGACTTGTGCTTGTATAAGGAGTTTTTCAAAATTAGTGTAATGCCTAGTGAATATTATCTGCAGAGCTGGTCTTTAGAGCATCATTTTGATATTATCGTGCTCTTTCCCATTGCACAGATGCACTAGAGAAAGCTTCTCCTCTTCTGCTTTCATAGTTTTTGGCCCTGGTGAGCAGCTAAGCACAGCTCTTTGCTCCCTCCCCTCTCCCATGGAATGGGGAGAAAAATAAAAGGAAGGTGAGAAGATGTATGGATCCAGATAAAGACGGCTTGATAGGTGAAGCAAAAGCTATGCATGCAAGCAAATTAATTTATTCACTGCTTCCTGCTGGCAAGCAGATGTTTAACCAGTTTCTGTTAGCTCCACCTCAGCATGCAGAACAGTTCAAATGCCATAGCCATGACTATCCCTGCTTCCTTGTCCTTTCCTTGAGCTTGTACTGCTCAGTAAAATGTCATATGGTATGGAATATCCTTTTCATCAGTTTGCATCAGTTATCCCAGCGGTGTGTGCTCCCAGTTTCTTGTTAACCTCAACCTAGTTGTGGAGGGACAGGCTGTGAGAAAGCCTTGATGCTGTGCGGGCACTGTTCAGCAGCAGGCAGAACACTGGTGTGTTACCAATGCTGTCAGTCACAAATGTAAAAAAAACCCAACCCAACCTAGCACCCTACAGGCTGCTGTGAGGACAGTTGACTCTGTCCCAGTCGACCCAGTACAACTACAGAGTTCTTGTCTAAGAAGCTTCACTATGAAGATAGCAGAATGAGTGGCTAGTCAGAATCTAATGGTGTTGCCTGGAACAAAGAGACCTTTATAGCTTGTGTCATGCAGCTACTCGGGTGGCGACATTTCTTTGTTCTACTTCCAGTTCCTCAGCTGTTCCCTTACGACTGATTTTTTTTTTTTCACTGTTGTACCCTGAGGTGACTTTCTTTGCCATTCAGACATTGATAAATAATATCACTGGTGGTGATGGTAGATTTACTTGGTATCAGTGTGCTTCATTGTTTTATTCTCTAGCACTAAAGTCACTACTTCATCTCTGGACAAACACATCTTGTCAGTTGGCTGCTACTTTTGCCCGCAAAGTAGAGAGACTCCTACAGATGATTCTCTTTATATGATGGCTTTCTGAGTAAGGTTTCACTTGGAAGGGATCCAGTATAAGTTCTAATGTATCCTATAAGTTAGGGTAAATCTTCCTTTTTTTCATGTATATTATTCCAGAACTGAGGTATTACTTTGCATCCTGGATGTCACTTTCCATCCTGGGTGTCTAGAATAGTTTGTATTTTATGTACGTGAAACAAAATGATGTTTTGTCTCTGTCTTGGAAACAAAGGTACATGAAGACCCTCACAGTAAAGATTATCAAAATTGTTTCTTGACTGATATGAAAGCACTAAGAAAAAGCTAGTTGCACTGGGGGTGAGGGTCAGCTACCTGAGGCAGTGGTTATAGTATCAACTGCAAAGAGGTCCTGCACCAAACAGATCTTGCTAGGCATTATGCCTCAGTGGCCTCCAGATGTGATGCAGCATCTAGCAGAGAAGTTCTGCCATAAAGCTGTGGGTGAGCAGCATGGGAAATACTGGAAAACATGTGAACTATCAAGCTAAAATGTTTTATCTTGAGTTTTAAATGAGATTGTCATGCTTGGTGGAAACCTGTCTATGAATTGCAACACACCTTGAAGAATTTCCTACTAGTCATAAAGAACCCTCCATTTTTTTATTTTTATTTTTTGAAGTTCAGATTTTAGCAGCAAGACAAAACAAAAAGTCCATTGTAAGGACTGAATTATGTGGTGAGAGCAGGATTTGAATAGTATATGTTAAATTCAGCATGGGTCAAATGAGGAGATTTGAAACAAGGAGGACACAAAATCTTGAATAACTGCTACTTAGCTGAACTCTGCTAAGTGAGCCACAGGATCTTTGGTAAAAACACTGTGTGATCATGTCATTATTGTAACACGTGCGTAGAATGCAAGTAGAAATCACAAAACAATTTTCTAATACATTTTCTAACTCTTCATTTCATAAACAGGAGTGATGATGTGTGAACATAACACATCAGGTTGCCTAGCACATATCCTCATAAGGATGGAACCTCTAGAGTGACAACTCTTATCTGTGTTACAGGAGCTAATAAAGTATTAACGGTGACTGTGCATTCATTTCTGCCTGACTGCCTAGAAAAAGCATGATGGGCTATGCTACCAGTGACTGTCAGCAGTATTAGCAGAGGAACGCTTGATAGTTGTGGGTTCTGTTTTCAGCTGAAGTGGGAAATAAGTGTAATACATATTAGGATATATAGAGGATTATATTGCATCTCCTGAAAGATGCCTGATCCCAGCAGGGAGCTCAGGAGAAAGAGGTTTCTGTTCTCATTTCAAGTAACTGGATCAAAACCTGATATGACTCATAGAAGCTCAGAGCTATGTTTTTCAGATACAGTTTTGTTCAGCCCAGGTTAGAAGATTCACCTTGCAGATTAAATGTTTGGAGGATTTGGTTTCTAAAATCTTTCTAAAGTCATTCTCTTTAGTATATGTGATCTGAAGTTGCTCTCAAAGGGTTTTTTGTTTGGTTTCCATATGACCAATGGCACATCATTTGTCAAAAGTTACGGCCTTCCTCCAAAGTATTTTGCTTAATATTGTATCATCAGATTATTTTTTTTTTTTTTTGTTATTTTTTGAAAATAAAGCAGCTTGTTCTCTTGCAGCTTTGTTTATGTAAATAAAGAAACCTTTATAGAGGTTATTAAGGATATGCAGAGTGAAGTAAAACCAGTGATGTAGAATGTCAGGCCAAATGGTTGAAAAGTGATGAAGTTCTGTGAAATTGAAAACAATACTGTATAATGGGAAGCGTGTGGTCATCCTTGTGTACTAATAAGGAAGAATATTCTTATACCTACCTGGATTCATATGTGTGTATGCATATTTTTTAATTAAAAAAAAAATGATAACATTTTAATTGATTAATTTTGGTTTCTTAACATAGAAAAATAATATATAAGAAAGTATGGCACACACACTGCTAAAAATAAAGTCCAAAATCTACTCTCAAAAACTTCCTAAGGATAATTTTACATTTGTTAGGATATAGGGGCTGGTGCTTTCTGTGTGAAATATTGTGTCTTTGGTACAGTATATGAGAACAGTGGAGGCCAAAGGCAGCTTATTGTGTGCTTAGGATTTGAAAAATGGCTAAGTGAAAACGACAGTCTGGAGTTCTGTGTACATGTGGTTAAATCTATCACCTTTTGGAAAGCAGAAAAAAGACAAAACCACTGAAACAAAATCTTGGCACTTCATACTTATTAACTTTAAATTCTGGGAATTTTAAACTAAACTCATATTTTCTTTTTCCCCTTGTGTTCTTCATCATAAACAAATTCAGATAGCAGGAAAAGGAATTTCGCTAATCAATTCTGCTAAAATGAATTAAAGATTAAAGGTAACAAAATATAGCACAGTGAAAAATTAGCCAAATATTATTTGTTTCATTGTCAGAACAATGCTATCTTGGAGATATTAGTGGCGGTGAAAATTTAATGAAATTGTACTTACTAAAACAGGAGTGTGGCTTCAAAAAGAGAAAATACTAAGACAGTAATTTTAGCTTACAATAAAACTTTTTTATACACTGTAAACAAAAATAGCTCTGTTTTATGGTCTCTGGCAGCATTGGGAGAACTGTAGTAAAGCTCTCAAGTGTAAAGGAATTTTTTTTCATTGTAAATATATTTGAGGGAAAATTGTTGGCTGTGAATGTACACATACTACAGAAGTGGTATGCCTCACATATTACAGAGTATTCATACTTCAGTTCATAAAAGGAGACTTTCAATTTGTATTTAACTATGCACTGATGACACTTTTGTGTCATGAAATGAGTTTTTCATAGAATCATTAAGGTTGGAACAGGTCGTAAAGTCCAACCATCTACCCAGCATTGCCATGACTGCTAAACCATATCCTGAAGTGCCAAGTTTACATATTGGTTTTTTTTACCATCACCGGGGATGGTGGCTCCATCACCTCTGTGGGCAGTCTGGTCCAATGCCTCCCCACTCTTTCAGTATAGAAACTTTTCCTAATACCCCATCTAAACCTGCCTTGGTGCAACTTAAACCCATTACCTCTTGTCCTATGGCTTGTTACTGGGGAGAAGAGACCAACACCCATCTTGCTAGAGCCTCCTTTCAGGTAATTATAAAAAGTGGTAAGGTGTCTCCTCAGCCTCCTCCAGCCTAAACCCAGTTCCTTCAGCTGCTGCTCCTAAGACATGTTCTCCAGACTGCTCTTTTATTGAGAATAGGTAGGATACTCTGACCTACTGAGACCACATCTGGAGTATTGTGTCCAATTTTGGTATTCCCCAGCTCAAGAGAGACAGGGAAATACTAGAGAGGATCCAGTGGAGGCCACAATGTTAAATGATGGTTAAAGGACTGGGACATCTCTCTTCATGAGGAAAGGCTGAGAGCCCTGGGGCTGTTTAGCCTGGAGAAGACTGGGAAGGGATCTTACTCATGTTTACAAGTATCTGAAGGGTGGGTGTCAAGTAGAAGGGGCCAGTCTCTTTTCAGTGCACTGTGATAGGATGAGAGGTAAAGGTCACAAACTGGAACACTAAGCTCCACCTCAACATGAGGAAAAACTTCATTCGTGTGAGGGTGACAGAGCCTGGAACAAGCTTCCCAGAGATGCTGTGGGATCTCCTCCTCTAGAGACTTTCAGAACTCACCTGGATATGTTCCTGGGTGGCCTGCTCTGGGTGATCCTGCTCTGGCAGGGGGTTGGACTTGAATATCTCCAGAGCTCCCTTCCAATCCCTACCATTCTATGATTCTGTGGTAGTTTGCTTAACTGTCTGTATTTAGTACATCAATTGTTTTTGCTTTGTATAACATTTTCTTTCAAGTTATTAAGGAATGTGACGCAGATGAAAAGTGTCAAATACAGTTGTGAGTTAATTTTTTAAGGTGTGCTAAGTGAAGCAGATATCATCTGAAGTTGAGAGCATCTGGCCTGATGTAAACAAGGAATAAAATATTTGACTTGCTGGCTTACTATTTTTACAGAACATGCCAGTGTCATTCTCCATACCAGCCAGTGACTAGAGAGGCTCCGTGTGTGTGATTGTGGGCCAGGAATGGACATTTCCCATTGATGGCCCCTGGTTAGGAGGGCAGTGCTGTACCTTGGCTGTGCTGCAGCCTGCCTAAAGCGCAAGCAAGAACCAGCATGCCCTGCTATGTGAATTTGTGTATTTTCTTTCAAAGATACTAAATGATCTTTTAGATTGTATTGACAGGTTTTTGCAGTAAATCAAAGGATGACTCGGTTATTTTTTTCTGAGATGGAAACTGGGATTTAACTTTTTCAAGTGTAATTAATATTGATACAAAAAATGTTATGTATTTTCTGTGTACTCTCTTATCAGTGTGAGAAGAGATTATCTGAATACAGTGTTAACACTGTAGGAGTTGATAATCTGGAAGTCTTAAATAGCTGTAGTATGTGGGCCTTTCTGTCTTTGTGGCAAGCCAATTACTTTGCTAGACCACAATGTAATTGATAGTTAGGAAAAATAAATTCCAGTTTGCTTATTTATTCATTAAATTGTTTCCTCTATTGGAATTGTGAAACTAGTAATTTTGCCACTTGATCTTATTAAAAACCTCGAGTTAGCAAGGTGTGTTTCTGACCTTGTGGTGATTACCTACCCTGTCTGTATATGGCATTGCTTTCCTCTGTCTTTTTTTCTGTGTAGTGATTGAAAATTCTGATTTGGTGTAGGAGAGGTCATTATAGTGTCTTACACTTCATAAAGTATTTTAACACTCAGGAGGCTGCTAGAGTGCAAACTAATAATGGACTATCTGAGCTGTGGTAGAGGAGTGATATTCTGTTGGTTTTGAAGGGATGAATCAGTTTAGCAAATAGTTGAACAGCATAGTTTTATATTGCTGAACATCTGAAAGAAATTTGAAGTTTTAAGAAGAGAGAACTGGTCCTTCTTAATCCTATGGAAAAGATGACCACAAAAAAAAAAAACCCCTCTTAAAAGCTCTTGATTAAGTTACAGAGAAAGAAGGAAAACAATGAAAACATTTAAAGGTGAAAAATTCTAAGTAACACTTTTTTCTCAATAGTAGCCTCTAAATGTTTTCATTCTAGATAGATATTTCCTTTTAAAAAACCTCTCTTCATAGATTCTGCCAGTCTATAGATGTCCCATTAGGGAAAAGAACTGGGCAAGATGGGCTTTAGCTACCACTGTTAGATTCTTCTTCCTTTTACTGACAAACACACGTAAATGGTGGGTAAAAGAAGCAAGAGGAAAGTTGTCTTCATCTTAATTTTTTGCTTGCAACTCCCAGCTGGAGGAACACAGGCAGAGCCCGAAGTCTGGTTAGCCTGGAGGAGTTGGGTCAGTGCTTTGAGCTGTCTTGCTCACTGTTGGCTCATGGGGGTGCTGCAGCCACGAGGCTGGGGCTGTGAAGGAAGGATCTCATCTGGTGGTGGCAATAGGAGGGAAACGAAAGAAGAAATAAAAGGCAAAGGAGAGAAAGAACCGTTGAGACAGGTTTTGAGTCTTACCTTCTGGGATGTTTCTGTGGTTTACAAGTAGCTGCTTGAGATGCCTTTTTAAAATTTTTGATCTGACAGATATTTCTTAGGATCAGGCCAATGGATGCTTGTTACTAGGCTTATTAGGCCAGAGGAGATGAGGGGATGACAAATTGTCTTTCTGGCGAATGATGACTAAATAAATAATCTAACATAGCCAGTTCTTCAATTGGCTTTTTTTTCATCACTTAAGTGTGACTTCTGACATTCTGATTATTTTACTATTTGACATTAACATACTTTCTTTTGTTGATAAAAGTATCTTTTGAAATGAAAGATACTTTGAGTTGCTAATTCAGTTTGTCTGCCCTGTATCTTTTTCTGTCATTATTAGTTGTTCTAAGATATTTGGCATTTTAAGTGTCCTTACAGTAATTTAGTATACAAGATTGCTGATTTATTGCAAAAGTAGGATTCCTCCTGTTTAGAATCTTCATATCCTGAGTTCATCAGGAGTGAAACACAGTGGTAGACCAACAGGGACTTCAAGATGCACATTTACTGTGTAATAACCCAGCTGGTGTGTTGTTTTTGTTTGTTTGGTTGGTTTGGTTTTTTGTTTGTTATTTGTGTGTGTTTTTGGTTTTTGTTTTTACCCGTGGTTATCGTTGTAGTTAAAGATGTCATATTAACCTCATACTCAAGGCAGAGAAAACCCACGTGATTGCATTGGTGTAAGCTGAGGTCTTTCAACCTTGAGAATTCTGTCTTTTTTTTGTGCATGTAAATGAAAGAATATCTAAGTTAATCATATATAGTGTAATAGTTGCTTACTGAAAGTGAGGTGGTTCAGTTTTTTACTGCTCTCCATTTAGTATTATAAAAATTTCCAAAGCAAAGATAAATACATCTTAGTGGAACTAAAACATTCCATAGAAATAAGTTAACTCAACCAAACATTTAGGGGGGAATATTTGTGCTGCTGTATTTATTTATGATAACTTTTAAATACTTTACTTACCAGGGTCATTATTTTGAAGTAGTCTTCTGTATCGAATTCATATTCAAAGATCAGTATGTTTTTATGTGGTCACTAAATCATTCAGAAAATTACTTGTTATTGCAGGAGAGAACAGAAAATTTTTACCTTATTTAAAAATAACACTAATGAAACAGTAGTCACTACTTTACATAGTTAAGATTTTTTTTTTTTTTTTGGTGGAATTTTAGCTTTCTTTTCAGAAAGAAATTAGAAATTGCTGTTACTGGTCAGTTCTATTCAAATAGTTTCAAGCTGTCTTAAACTTAATTTATCATGCATCCTAATAGTTCATTGATAAAATGTACAGTCACGGATTTTAAAGCTGTGAGGAGTTCCTCCTGAAGAGGAGTCATGATGACCATATGGCTTAACTTCTCTGTAGTAGATTGTAGAATTTTTGTAGTGGTCTGCATTAAAAGCTATGTCTATGAGAGCTAGTGAGAAATGCCTAGTCTGCTCCATCTTCTCCTTATTTGTGGATATTAAATTTGTGGTTTGAGGACTAGCAGAATTTGTCTCCTTTTGTTGTAAAGCTATTATCAATATTTCTTTTAGCTAATAATCATGCTATTATCAATGTACATCACATAATCATGTGATGGTCATGATCATCTTGTCTTCCAAGTGTGCACTAGTGTATGCATTTAGTTTTTCAACTTTTTGGTCAGTATGAGAAGTACTCTTTCATAGCTTTTGTCCAAGTGCACATTTCATGGGCATGCTTCATTTGCCTTCTTATTTTCATCTCCAGCTTTGAATGACTTTTCATGGTGGGACAGCTGTTGGAACTGTAACTCTCAAGTTTTCTGTTAGAAAGGGAGACATCTTGTATGTATCAAAGGTCTTGGATAACTTCTGTTAACTGAAGAAGAGGAAACGGCTGCCTGATATCCACGAACATCAAGATGATTAATTTACCCCTTTTGTACAGTATGCTTTGAAAATGCTAAAAATAATTGAAAAAAAAAAAAAAAAAGAAAGTAGATGGTTCACTTGTCACTTGCGGTAAATCCTTCAAAAAGCAAATGTTAGGAATGTGGTTTAGCAGTGGACTTGGCAGTGCTAGCCTTATGGTTGGACTTGATGAATTTAAAGGTCTTTCCCAACCTGAATGATTCCATGAATGTTATGTTCACTTTGTCTCTTAGTGACTTGTTCTATATTCAATGAAGGATCAGTGGTATCTGTCAGAAACCACCTGTCATGTTGCTTGATAGAGATACTTCTTAGATGTGTTTTGCTCTAGGTAGGAACAGTTATAGGAACCATGTTTACACATTTCAGTACAAATATTAATTGCCCTATTTTTTTTTTTTTTTTACAGTTAGTACACGTTTTAATAAGCTCCAACAATCACAGAATGGAACATGTATAGATTTTGCTGTTTCAGCTTTTCAGATGACAGGGTTAAACTGATAATTTGTCTCTTCTTTTGGACAGTATTTACTTAAATGGAAATCATCATTACTTATCTATCATGTAGACAGATAGCAAATCCTACTTGTGCAGAAACTTCGCTGAATTCTCATTCAAATATTTGCTTTTGTAAACTGCATCAAGATTTGGAAATGGGGCAGTGTAATGAATGATGATAGATGCTGTAATTTTGAGATGATCTTTGTTGAAACTCCTAACGTTCCTGTTAACTATTTTTCCAGACCTTAGATGTCTTCTGCATAGTAGCCTTGCCATCCTTGGCAGATCTGAGAGATTCCCCTTGTTCCTTCCCAGTTTGGTATCATCCACAAATGTGCTGATGATAGATACCATCCATATTGTTAATAAAGGTAATAAACAGTCTTGACTTCAGGATTGATCCTGGAGGAACATCACTAATTCCTGGCTACTAGCTGGACTTCAATGTCTGATGACTATACCTTGAGCCTGTCAGTCCAACCAATTTTTCATCTGCTTGTCCAGTCTGTCTCTTCAGCTTGGCTATAAGGATGCCATGGGAGAGCAGGTCACAGGTGTTTACATCACTTTTCCACACAGCCAGTCATCTCATCACAGAAAGCATCCAGGTAATTCAGGCATATTTGCCTG
Organism: Megaceryle maxima; assembly: GCA_024605025.1. Taxonomy (NCBI): domain Eukaryota; kingdom Metazoa; phylum Chordata; class Aves; order Coraciiformes; family Cerylidae; genus Megaceryle; species Megaceryle maxima. Next base: position 10,942 of record JANHGN010010545.1, on the reverse strand, counting down.
GATATTTCCTGTGCTTGGTAACGGCTTCCAGTAGGGACTGCTCCATAACCTTCCACCCAGGATTTTTGAAACTCAGACCTCCAACAAAAACTAGGTGAAAAGTCTCATAGGACATTCATTATCCTAGGTGTTGAACCTATGATACAATGCAGAAAACCTCAGAGGCTGACAGGAAAGCAAGCTGGAGTGCCTGGCTTTGTAGCCCTACAGGTACAGACTTCCCCTGGGAGTGTAAAAAGGTCTGGATTTCCATTTGGTTACTTAATTTCTGTCTGGACAATCTATTATCTATAAGATTGATACCGTGCTTGTAAGAAGAATGAATCTGTTCATCTAGGTTCTGACTTGTCCAAGAATATTCTGTGAAAAGACAATTCATGGTACTATTGCACATAATTTCAAACATGTAGAGGGGCCTCAGTCAGGCACCCATATTCATGGAAGAGACAGAAATTCAGAAGAGCCGTGTCCTTTTCCTTCTCTTGCCTAGATCTATACAATTTCTTTGACAGTTTTTTTTTTTTTTTTTTTTCAGGTGTCTGGCTTTTGTTCTGAGAATACTTCATTAACTGTACTTAGCTCATAATTTAGACATTTTAAATAGCTTTCTTGGAGCACCTTTTAGGCTGTGCTAGAACGCAGCACAGTAGTTGCTAAATCTTGCTGTTAGTCCTTGCCTGTGCAGAGACTTGTGTAAAGTTAATCAAGTTCATAAATATTTGCAGCCTTTGAACATGACCTTCAACTTAGTTAAAAATAGAGCTCCCCAGCTCTCTCTTGCTCTTTGTACAGACTTTAACATGAAAGTGGTGGGAGGAAGTTGTCTGAGGCCTCTGTGTGCTATCATAATGCAGAGAAATAATATTTTTTTGTTGTTGTTGGAAACTGGGCTCTTTCTTGAAGGCTGATTTAGATTAGCCTTGTTTAAGATGTGTATTTGCTTGCTTGACAGACATGTCTATATTCTGGCTGCAGCATATGAATCATCCTGATATAGGATGACCATATGAGTGTGTCCCTGATATAGTAAGAAACATCAAACAGACATAGATAAGATAGTGCTGTTATTTTTAAATGTGAAAATGGGAAGTCTAAGGTAATAAGACTTTTATCTCTGGGTGCTAAAATCCTGTAAGCTATCGAATGTGATTCCTAGCCTTGGATACGTGATAGAATTCCTTGCAAGAATGATTATGGGGAATTTGTCCTTCCTGAATGGTAATGATTCTGTGTTTTGTTTCTTTTGCTTGTGGATACTGTAAATATTTTTCAATGATTTATATTTAAAGGGCTATGTATCTCTTTAGTCATTGACATTTCAACTAGAATATATTTTTTTGTATAGTTACCATGAAGATGACGATTTAAGATGAAATTCGTTAATTACAACAGTGGCATCACAGATGCTGCTATTCTGCTCTGTTTTACAGAAAATCATATACATTTCCTGTCTACTTGAAATTTCATGACAGAGGAGACTGCATTGGATGCTCCACAGATATGTTTGCATATCAAACTTTTAAAAAAAATATTAGTTCACCACCTTCTTTAGTAATTCTCTGAACTTCAACTAGTAGTTAGGAAGTTGGTTAGCATTTTCCAACTATTTTCAATGATACTTAAAGTATTCCTTTTATGGGAGCTTGGGTTAAACTCTGAGATGTTTAAGTAACTGCTGATAATTTTTTTTTTTTTTAGATGTCACTTTAAATATTTTTCTTTAATTGCAGCTTTATTTCAAAGCTACTGTCAGTGATGCACTGAACAAATATGCTGTTTTAAAGCAAGTCTTAAGCCCACAAGATTCTTAATTTTTTTTCCTCCTGTGATAATACATATAGATAGTAATAAAATGATTATAGAAATTATGACATTCATTTGTGGTTTCAGTAAGTAGTTTGTATAATGTTTATAATGAAGGTTATTAATTTGTATCCTAAAATCATACACAGGAATAATCCAAGACATCACAAATAGTGTATTATTGGTATTGATCAGTTTGACCATGGTGCTGTGTCATTAGTGGCTGATTTAATGTTAATTTTGAATCATAGTCGTCTGGGACTTTTTCAGGCTTTATAGCAAATTGGAAGTTCTGAAACATCTTTGTTGGGCATTCTCAAGCTTTCAATTTAATTAAATATGAATATAAGAATTGTTTCTTTTTAATTTATCCTGTGTCCTCATTTTTAACAACTGAAGTGCTAATCCCATTCTGTTCTGCAGAGGTTCTTCTGTTGTCCTCATCAACATAGTATCTTTAGTCTTTCAGTCATGCATTAAATGACATGACTAACATCTGTTACATTTGGTTTGTTCTTTCACATTATCTCCCTGGGGGTGGAATTTCATGTGCAGTTAGTGGGGTTTATTTAACATGGTGGCTTTAAAAACTACATACATTTCTTTGTGTTCATATTAGAAGAGTTGAGGTCAGTGCACCTTGCAGGTAGAACAAAAGACAGGGTGGTTTAGGAGTGGAGGATTGTTGTAGAAAAGCTCAGTCTCCTTTCATGTAAATTAAAACCACTGTTATGCCTGAGGAGTGAAATTGTTGACCATGATCTTTACTCTGGACATGCTGGTCACAGGATGCTGAGCATTTTGAGTGTAAGAAATGAAACTTTCCACTCGATGCTCTCTTCTGTTAAAAATCAATGCAGAGAGTGGAAAACTAGGCTAAAGCCCTTAAGGTGGAAGAATATAGATGGGAGTTTGATAATGGCTGATAGCTTCTTGCTAAGGAATTTCTTATTACTGTGGTTGAGATAGGTAATGATAATGGCAGCTGATAAATATGGGTACCCATAATGATAAAATGGAATCTCCTGACAAGCTGAAAAGGGAGAAAACAGCTGTAGGTGCTGTATGGTAGGGCATTTTCAGGAGGAATTACAAGAGAATTCTTAAATATTTGACTGAGTTGACAGTTTGAGAATATATATTTTCAACAAAATAGGGACACACACATTTAAATTGGTCTTTTCTGCCCATTCATTTTATCTTGTTCAGCTCGACCAGCTGCTCTCCATTCCTGAAGAGATTTTGTTCAACTAGCAAAACTTGGTTATCGTTCTGAGAAAAATCAGCACATCCAGATGCTAAGCTGGTCTTCGAAGCATTATAGAAAAATTAGGCAAGATTTCCAAAGTCATGATCAGTGTAACTCTTGTGCTTATTTGCAAAGATATAAATAAATTTTATTTATAGAATGCCATTTTATTGAAATGAAAAGAGCTTGATATTTCCTTATGAGAAGACGACGGAGTACTTCCATCACTGCTTTCTGTTTGAAGAACATTTTGCAAATCAGTGTTACTCTGCAGCATTGTATTAATAGCCAAAAAAAAAAAAAAAGTGTAATTAATAGTTATTTTATCTGTTTTTTATAGGTCAGTCTAGAGTGTCTCTATTCTGTACAGAAATGAGGTTGCTTTCTTAGTGTTTCCCTTCAAGGTATGATCTCTTCTTTGAGCTGCATTATCAGCCACTGTATACAAGTTTGCTAGAAACCAAAAAGATCCTTTTTCACATAAGTTGGAAGAATTGGCTGTTTTCTCCTACTGAAGCTCAGTAATTTTATGTTTTATGGTTTCCTTTAGTGTTATTGAATGTAGCCTTTTTTTTTTCCCCACAGTGCTACTTTTTTTAGTCACTGCAGTCAATGAGATAATGTTGCAATATTTTTAGCATTGCTTGTATTACAGCTATTATCAGAGATATTGAAACAAAATAATTTTAGGCAAACTAAAAACCTGACTTGATAGTTTTAGCTATACAAACAAAATGGGGATATAAAAAAAAAAAAACCCTATCTTTTTAGATTGTTTTACTTTGTTATTTAAATAACTGTATAGTATGCATTTGAATAATACAATACCACCACACAAATTTGAGGTTAACTTAATATATGCAAACCTTTATTTTTTTTCAGTGCATGTTACTTACCTATTTTTAAAAAAATGTTTAAGTGTAAAAATATTCACATAATATTTATTTGAGAGATATCTCACTTCTCAGTTTTATGGTTGTTAATAATACATGATTAGGACATAACAGATGATGGCTTATCTTGGAGGGTGGTGATCCACTGAAAAAGGCTGCATTTTTAGATTCACAGACATGGGAGAATTTCTGAGTGCATAGTAAGAGAAGGGAAGAAGGGTTCAATAGATCTTTAATCAGAGGAGGGACTGTTATGATCTGACTTCATCTGATGCATATGTGATATAATCTCTTTGGGCAATTACTGCATCAAGCTCAAGAAAGCGAGAACGAAATAGAATATACTTAGAAATGCATCTAGTACCAACTTGAAATTGTAAAGTTTCACTACTATTAGGAGTAAAATGTTTCAATATTTAGAACACTTCAACTTCTAAAATTTGCAGTTCTGTTCTGATGTTACCCTCTTCTGCTCCAACTTCTATTCCTTGAGAATAGATTTTATTTTTTTTTTCAGTCTATACTTGTCCTTTTATATATGTTAGGAAACAAGTGCAAGCTTCCAAGCCAGATGGTAGTTGTATTCACTGTGCAGACCAATCTTTATCATCTCCTCATTCATAGCTTTTTTTTTTTTTCCCTGCATCAAGATGACTGCTTGTTTCAGCCATTGTGGGCCCAGATGCAAACTAGTATGTATACACTTTGGATTATCAAGGAGCTGGAGTGCCAAAGTGGCAGAGAAAATGAACTAAATTCACAGTCAAAGCACTCTTTAAAATAGCTATGTCTCCTGTGTATAGAGAAATTGGTAAGATTGAAATCAAGTGACTGATTTTATCTTTTGTTCAATAAGATTAAAAAAAAATCCCAGACTCGGGTCTCACTGACATTACCCCAGTCCTCGTGCCATTCTTGCCCATCTTTTCTGAACTCTTTAATATCATTATTTTGGAGGCTACTCTTTTTACCCCTCTTTTCTTGTCCATTGTTTGGAAACAAAAGTTTAAGTAAATTTTCTAGTTACACACCCTTTTCATGGATTCTGGGATTCACTTTAGCTGCTTAGGTCCTTTTGCTCCTTATATATAGTTGGCGTCTCGGGGGGGGGGGGGGGAAGAAGGGAGAGAAAAGTATTCTTTACTATTTAAAGAAAAAAAGAGACTTTAAGGTTCACTTTTAACATGTTTATGCAGCTATGACAAGCACATTTATGTCTGCGCGTTTTATGTTCATCAGGGTCATTTCTTCAAGTAAGAATTCATCGGTGACTAAGAATCCGAGATCTTGGGGGAATAGGCCAGATAAAGAATCTGCAGTGTCTGATAGAGGCAAGCAGTGCCACAGGCAGGCTTGGCAAGTCAGTGTTACATGAATCTTCTCTGTCTTTGTTGAATAGAATCAACTATATTAGTAAGAAACAATTGTGCTTTCCAAGACACTGTTGCCCTAAAAAATAAAACAGATTTGAATTTTGTTTCTTGGTTAATAAAGTGTTTTAACTATAGAAGAGAATGGTCAGTACCTACACAGAATTATTGCATTTCTTTTCAGGGAAGGGCATGAAGAAACTTCTAAAAGTGGTCACAGGTACTCTGTACCTTGTCTTGATCCTAGAAGGTCAAGATTGGAAAGCAGTGTTCTGCTTCTGTTGGCTAAAGTAGTATTTTAATTAACTGAGATGATAGGATTGTCTCAAAAATAGTGAATTTCAATGTATTTTTGAATCACAAAGTAATAATAATTAGTTAATATTAAATATTTACTAATTAGTTTGGTCTTGCTGATTTTATTCTAAGCTATTTTAAGAATTGAGGAAATCTGATAGAATCTCTTTTCTGGATTTGGTCATAGAGAAACTAGGAAAGTGCAAACAGAGAATCCCCATTTAAAAAGTGGGGGTGGTGTGAGTGGAAGAACCATCGTAGTATTAGAAGTGAGTCAACCCACTTTAATTCCTAGAAGAACAGCAGAAGAAATAAGCTAAGTTCTTGTAATTATCTCGAAGATAAAAAATGAGTAACAGACAAGTGTGGGTTTATCAACTGCAAATCATGCCAAAAAATCTAATTCCGCAATAGGCATCAGGGTTCTGTAGACAGAGAACTGACAATTGATGGCATGTCTGGACTTGAGGAAGGCTTTAATATCATCTTGCAGAACATACTCCTGAAAAAGCCAGGGCAGGTGATAGAGAGAAAAGTGCTGTAGAATAAGTAATCTGTACTAATGAGTAATAGTCAAAGTTTTACTTAGTACCTATGTATGGTTTTCTATCTTAATGGAAAGATGTACCAAATGGAACTTTGCTGAAATTGTCATGCACATTCATTACTGTCCAGAGTGATGGAATAGTGTGCACTTAGAAGCATGTTGGAAAAGAGGTTTAAAATTATTTTGACAAATTAGAGATACGGTCTAAAATTACTGAATGATATTCCACAAGGACATGATTCATTAAGTACTATGCTTAGATGTAATCATACATTTAAATTGGAGTTAGCAACTGATTAGGTGGTAATTCCCAAGTGCAGTATCTCGGCTTTAAACTGCCTCTTATGCTGAACATGAACTTTATTTGTCCATATTGCTGTGGAAAGGGTATGGGCCATAACAGGTTGCATAACCATTACTATGTCCTACAAAACTGAGGCAAATCACTTTAAAACTTACTTTCTGCAGTTTGCCTTTACTTCTTATTTCTACTGCTAGCAGGGAGTTAAGAAAATAACTGAATTCACTAAATGTAGTTTTGTATCCCCTGTTAGAAATGGACACTGGAGTTGCAGCTCTGCAGAATGTTAACTAGTGAGTTTTTCAAGGATGTTTAGCATGTGATGCATTTTAAATCATAAGACTATTGTCTGGGTTGTTTTTGATGTCACTTTGTGTTTATTAATTTTCATTTATATATAGTGTCTTCATGAATGGTAGTTGTATTCATTTTAAATGCACTCTAATTGCAAACAGAGATGAATGAATGCCTGTAATTAGCTGGAAATGAGAACAATGAGTGTCTGCATTACAATAAAGACTTGGGAGTTAAAAGATCATCCAACACTACGATTCAGAATTCTATTATTAAACATTTAGAACTTATATTCACAGAGGAGTTTGAATAACATATGTTTATGAAGAGTGATGCTAACAGAGGTAATATTTCTATAGGTAACATTCTGCATATGCCTCTGGTGCAGGTGTAGATTTGCCAGAGGAAAAACGTGAGATCTGAGGGAACTGAAGTTACATTTTTCTACCCTGCCTTCTCCCTACAAATGGCTTTAACATATGATGGACAATCTAAAGGTTTTGAAATCCAAAACTAATCATTCTTACAAAGAGTTAGTGAGTGTTCCAGGTGACATATGTCAGGGAGAGAGTTCTGGGTTTTTAATTTGTTCCTAAATCTTTTCCAGGGAAACAGAAAAGAAAGGGGGGAAACTTTGAATTATTTTTATAATGTCATGCGAGAGTCATTACATCCTTTCAGGAAGTTTAGATGTTCAGTCATTATGGAAATGTTAATTGTTGAGAGAATACTACAGTTTAATTGGAGTATGCTGTTTAATTTTACATTTAAAATTTTAATTGGTATTTGGTGAGAAAGTTGAAATTCTACCAACCTAGACATCTGATTATTTTGTATTCTGACTAGGAAAGTTATCTTAAAAAGAAACAGAAGAATGCAAAGTCATACAGAAAACTGTAAGACTGTTAAATTTTCAGTTATACTTTATTTTTTAAAATATCTGGTAAAAGTAATCACACAAGTTTTTCACCCTTTCTGGGAAAGAATTTTGATTTTTACAGAGGTATTTGTACTATTTTCAGGAACCACTGTGATGTTTTTTTCAACTAGAAGAATAATCAAATGTTTGAACAACTCATGATTTTTTTTTTTTTTTTTTATTATAACTTAGGTAAGATCTCAGAGTTTAGTTTGCTCAGGGGAATACTTATAATTGTGAGTAGTTGTCCTATGAAAACAAAGGAGTGTAAATAAACAAAGAATTTACTAAATAGTGATACAGTTTCTGTCTGGTTATGGTCTTTCATTTTTGGATTCCAAAGTTCAATCCTGGAGGCTGTTGAGAAAGTAGAAGCTTTACTTTCATTGAGGTAATGGAAATAGTTACACAGATTAGATTCTCATTTCACTCTTCATTCTGTGATGCAGAGATTAAATTTAAGATTTTTTTTCACTGGTTATTAAACCAATTTGCTGAATATCCTGTAAAAAGACACTGAAGGAAATTAACACTCAAAGAGAAAACAAGTACGTGATGTCACTGCAGCCTTAAAATTTAGTACAGCCCAATTCAACAACCTGCATTGTACTCTAGAACTTCAAATCTAATGGACCCAAAACATCACACTTCTGAAGTTTTGGTGTAGCAGGATTTTTATTAGGATGAGTAAAACCACAGCTCATTCAATTAGGACATGTTTCACTTAGATTCAGCTATTGGCCACAGCAGAGGTTCACCTGGGGCAGAAGTTAAGGAAAATTAATCAAAATTATATTGGTTTTAGCTTTTAAAACTATTGGTATTCTCAGCCAAAACAAGGTATTTTGGAGAGGCGAACAAATTCTGATCAGAAGCCCTTACATCTTAGATTGAAAGAAATAATTTTCATTAATTTTTGTAGCAGATCATTTAAATGCTTCTAAGCTTCTGCTTAGTGTGCAACTTGTGGTATGGAAGCTATTTGAAAGAATTTTAGTTCCAGGCCAAAAAATCAAAATTGTTAAAGTTTAATCTCACTGATGTGTTCTGCAGAAGTTTTTCTTTCTTATTTTTTAAAGTGATATTTCCTTCATGAATTAGACCAAATGAGTTGCTTTCTGTTTAGAATGCTTTTATCAAAGCAGTTCCTCTTAAGGCAGGTAGTATCCTTTGAACATCAGTTTTAAAACCTTGAAAGTTGAAACTAACTGTAGAGAGAGTGGAACACTTCTTAGGACTTGCAAATCTGGCTATTTTCATAGTATTGGATTTTGTTAATTTTCTGAGCCTAACGCCTGGTTATAAGATAAAATAATTGTGAACAATTGCAAACCTCCAGTTTAACTGCCATCTATGGCAGAGCACTAGAATCACTTTTCTTGCTAGTTGTAAATACATCTGTACAATGTAAGAAATAAAAAATTCCATTAAAATGATTAATATAAATTAATTCCTCAGACTAGGAGACCCTTATTCATACAGAAGTAAGTGCTAGACAAGGGGACTCAGCTGGAAAAAGTTGAGAAAAATTTGGAGAGCTCCAAGTATTTTCTGACTTCAGTTTGCTTTGAAATAAAGATGCACATAGTGAACCAACCCCAACAGGATACTGATCAGAGGAGACAGGTAAGCAGAAATAGCAGGCCATTCTGTAAAAACATAGCCTGATAAATTATATTTCTTTGTGGAATGTTAATTTGGTCTTGTGAAGCCAAGCAAAAAAACCCTTCCACTATTTGTAAATGGTGTTACTATAATTAGTCATGCAGTTAGTTTAAAGTAATATTCTATTTCTGATATCAGCTCTTCCATGCATCAAATGAATCACCAGACAACAGCTGTTTTAGTGGTGTGGTGTTTTTTTAACAACAAAAAAACCCCACTTGTGCTTTCTTTCGGTAAGTATGTACACCGGGCATTGTGTTTACCTCGAGTATCTCGTGTAGACGGAGAGATTATCTCACAGGTAGAGGAGATTATATCACACTAATTTTCAGTGGTTTCTGAAATATAAACTAATAAATTCTACAGAATATGTGAATAGAGAACTCAAAGTGAGCTAAAAGTATTCCCATTTATATTTTTCTTCAAATTATTATATTGTCAGGAAAAAAACGGTAGTATTTTGTGTTTTATTCTCATAACACAAAGGTCTTGAGAATAGTGAATTTGAGGGAATTCCTCAGAGTATTTAAAATTTTTTCTCTAATAATAAGATAATCTCAAGATTGACATGAACATCAACAGCAAATCAGCAGAATTGAATTATTTCTTGAATAATTGGAAATTATACATAACCATATCTATGACATACGAAGTTATGTTTTTTGTTCTTTAACAAGAAGATGGCATGGTGAAGTTTGTGTCTTCCCTAGATGTAAAATACCTATTTGAAAGTACTGTCACAAAATTTGTATGGAACAGTAAGTGTCTAAATTACTATTGTGTTTCTCATTTATTTTTCTTTGCATGGTTTTTAATTTCCTGTTTAAGTCTCAGTTTCTCATCTTGTTTTCACAGCAGAAGCTTCATTGTGTTTCTTTTTTGATAGGGAATTTGTATTTTTCATGCTGGCCATACTGATGAAGTACTTACACTGGCAATGCCACTGGTTATTATATGATAGTCACTCAGAGCTTTATGTAGGAGTGTATGCAGGACCTGAGTCTGCCCTACAAAGGGGTTTTCTGTAAGGCTGATTTTGAAGAGTCTGAGAACAAGGACAAATTCATGATACTTGTTATTCCTGTTCCTGTTTTTTCCTCTGCAAGCAATCCTTCTGTAGGATTCCCCGCACTCTGGAAGAAATCACACAGTGAAATGTCACAGTCTGAGAAATACCAGCTTAGTATCTGTTGTGTAGCTGTTAAGCTCTATAGTGTGTATGATTTTCACCTGGTGAATATGTTATAGCTAACCATCTTATAATATCCTTATTTAACAAGCAAAATAACATCTCTAGACCAAAGTAATTACTGATGCATTTTAAATTAATCGCAGAGTTGAAATTAATTTTTATTTAATTCACCTGCTAGCAGCTGAGCCCAGGGTTCCATATTTCACTGTGGCAGCTGGTGACAGTACAAGCATCTAGGAAAGCACTTTCTGCAGGAGGTGCTTGGAATGCCATCTACTGTTGAAGAAGCAAAAAAAAAAAAAAAAAAAAAAAAAAAAACCAAAACAACCAAGCAAAAGGGGAGGTTGTGGTTAAAAGGAAATCTTCTTTGCTTTTTTCAATCTTATATTTTTTTTATTTGGAGGGCCATTTT